>JAOWBU010000721.1:0-25000 GCA_026212405.1 Petrea volubilis
AGCCTGAACGTTGGGAGGTAGATTATGTCATGATCACTGGACGCCTCACTTTCACTATTTGAACTGAGATCAGCTCGAGTTTGGCTCCTTAAGCGCTGCGGTGCCATGACTTGCTTTTTATGAATTGTAATTTTCAATTTTTTATGATTTTTCAATACATAATGCAAGTATGCAATTGACCAAAATAAAATGTGCTTCCTAAGATCTAACTGCTTTTCAAAAACTAAAGTGTTGTCACACTGGGTGTGCCAGAAAGATATGTTTGCATAAATTTCCTGCAGTTGTGCCGAAGTGGTCGCTTAGGGTTCGAACCGGTTGAGTTCAATAGGAAAACAACCAATTCGAAGTGAGCTCTTGGCGTTCGGGTGCGGGTATGCCAGTGTGCAAGAGCACACAAGTGGAAGTCTTGTGGTTTGAAGTGAAAAGTGAAATGGTTCGAAGTGAAAAATGATGTGGTGCGCCTAAGACTTCTATCTGAAAAACAACTGAATCGGAGTAGGCAAACACTAGCATTGATAGACATATCTACCTATAGGTGTATTCAGAGGTTGTTCACTCCGACGAGCATTGGTTGACTCCGTCTGTACTCCTGTTCATGCATACGCTCGATATGAATGCTGGGTACCACTCTCTCGCATTGATATCTCACCTCAAACCGGGCCCAATTCAAATGAGTGATGGCTACAACCTCGTGATGTTACGGAATGAGTGCATTGATATCCTCATTTCGAGCTAAATGAGGTATGGCTACAAACACTCGTAATGGTTTTTCTACCTACCGAACTAAAGCTAATCTTTTGTTCATTTAGCTAAAAAATCAGAGAAGTGTTGACTTCTTGATTGAAAGAGTTGTTGTGTTGTGTTGATTGATTGACGTTATATGTTTCGAATGGTGAATCCAGCAATTGCCACCCCTTTTTTTTGGAACTAACCACTTTATTCCGGATTGGCCACTCGACATAGATGGCCGTCCTTATTTTTAGGATATGGTAGTTATGCCATGTCATTTGGATTTCAAGTTTCCAGCAGCACATGCCCTTTATTTTAAGAATGTTTAGGTATACTTCTTGCCTTATCTTTATCCATTTAGTTATTTCCCTCTAACAACCCCTAAAAATAAGGGATCTAATTATTCCCACATTTATCCTATTTTATATTTCTGCTGACTGGGCCATGGGCCATTATTTTATTTCGGTGTGGGCCTCCAACATAGGCTTCCTCGTATGCGCTGAAGTGACCTGGGCCTTATCAATTTTATTTCGGTGTGGCGAAAAGGACCAATATCAGCCCAACCCGAACCAATACAAAAATTTATTTTTCGAGCCCAAACACTTGTATAATGCCAAACTAACACATCCGGCAAGATACATCTCCCAAGGGGAACACTCTTGATAATTTGCCATCCTCTTCTGTGAATCATTCGTCAAAACCCTCTTTTTATTTATTAAACATCATTGAATTTGCTAGACTGAATAAATATGACCTAATCACTATTCAACATTTAGTCAAGGTTTTGTTTATACGTGCAATTTAGATTATGCTTAGTAAAAAAACAATAATAGAAAAAATCAAATAAAATTAAGTTTATTTATGTGAAAAACATGTTGTGCATTTTAGTTGATTTAATTGAAAAAAAAAATTATTAATGTCAAAATCTTATGAATGTTCAATCTTATTAATGTTAGAATCTTATAAATCTTATAAATTTTAGTTGATTTTATAAATATTTATTTTTCGTACGTTGGTATATATTATGTATGTTTAATACATACACACAGGCAAAAAAAAATATTATAATGGATTTGATGTTAGAAGGTTCTGAAATTGAAAGTTTGAGACTTGCCTCAAGACTCATTTATATTTGAAACCATTATTAAGCTGTACAGGTTCGAATTAATATATATATATATATATAATAATTTTATTTTAGAATATTCTAAATGCATTGTGAAATGTAATATTATATATGAAACGTGATATCCGATTTAAGGGTCTATATATTTATGAAATGTAATATCCCATTTAAGAGTCTTTATACATACTATACATGGTTATTTACTAAATAATGTAATACATACCCGAATTTTGAATCTTCAACGGATCGGATTGTGTGATTTCGCGTCCTATCCAATTTCGGGGATTTACACTTTGCGTAGTGGCTATTTAAGTGGTTTGTAGGGTCAAAAGTTTAGATCACCATCCAATATTTTGAACTGCGAACATTTTTAATGAGATTTAGTCAATCGAATATTTTAATCGATCAAAAATCTTAAAATTTGAAATGGCTTTTAATTAAATTTGGAAGAAAATATTCTCCATTGAAGGCCCCGATTTAAATATTTGACACTTGATTTTCTCCTAGAGAGCTTTGATAACTGAAAAGTTATACACGAACAGTAAAATTTTGAGCTGGTAGGCTGGTTGCCCGACTTGAACAAGCTGTAGGGGTCTTTCCTAAAGAAAAAGTGTTATTCGCCTAAAAGTATCATTGGGTCCTAAAGGCCCTATCAATAAGGCAGGTTACAAAAGTTATTCAACAATATTGCATTACTCATGCCAAAAAAACTAATGTCACAAAAATTATTCAACACTATTGCGTTACTTATATGAAAAAAATTAATGCTATTAAACCATGTCAAAAACCTTTGTGTTGGACGTTTCATTATTTAACAGTTATAGTTCCCATTCACATTTAAATACCCTACCGATACCATGAACGCCCTCCCTCTATAAATTCACCATTTCTCCTCAAAAGGAGCAATTAAATTTAACTATTATCCGCCAAAAATGGCTCTAAAGGGTTTATTCGTCTTGTTTACAGTCACTAGTCTACGAATGTCTGATCATAATAGAAGAGTTAGGGGATTCGTATTACCAGATGATTATTTCATGTATCCTCCAGGCACACCACGAACTCCTGAGAACTATTTTATATGGGATTGTGAGTTTTGGGCCCGAAGAGCTAGTTTGTGCTCCAATGAGACGGATGCGTTCTTGTACAACAACATGAATCATATATCTGAACCATGCTGCTTAGCCTTCATTAAATTCGCGCATTGCGGGTTCGTAACTGCTTTTGGATACCCAAAACTAGACCAAGTATTCATTTTGGAAGATTATTGCTACACTCTTGCTACCACGGACCCTGTCTTCTTTGGGCCGCTCCCTGAACCATGGCGTATTCATCCAGATGCATAATGTTTTATGAAATAAAATTTTTATTTCTAGTACCAAATACATGTTCCACATGTGAAAAATAATACTGTGTAAGAATATAAAATTTTTACCAAAAAAAGGATACGCTACGAATTTATTTTGAATTATTTGAGTTGATGAGAGTGAAAAAGAATTCGCAATGGTGTAATAATATTTGACATTTTCTAGCAACTAGCTAGTAGATAGAGAAAAGAAGTGTGAAACCCCGAATGCTTGTATACATATATATATATATATATACACTTCATCTATTAAGTTATTTTAGTAGAATTTCTTTAATTATTATTATTATTATTATTATTATGATTATGATTATCACGTGCTTACTATTTTAGCTGGGTATTTTATTTTGCATTCCTTTAACTGCTTTGTATTATTTACTTGCATTTGATTTGGGCTACTCCGAGTTAACCTAGGATCATGGGCCTAGAAACCTATTATATTTCTTTCTAGTCCCCAACCTAGTGATTTTTAGACCCTCTTGTAAGCACGCTAGGGCATGAAGCCTTAGAACATTCCCACGAGCTATATACTAAAGAGAGAACCCATGAGGGGGAGAGAGATAGGCTTGACCTATTATTGGACCAAGTGTCGCTCATTCCACAAGCACTTTTCCTTTTGTAGAGCTTAGATTCGAAAGAGATGGAGAACAATATTTCTAGGGGTACTGGCTATTTAGAAGACCTAAATACTTAGTATGTTTTATTTATGTTTATTTTCCACTGCTATGTAGGATGTTTTGAGATAGTGTATTACGTTGAACATCATTTGTAGACTAGTTTGTTAATTTTTCCTGTGGGCTATAAAATAGAGAAATAGATACTTTCGTGTTTGGGATGATGAATTTTTGAACTATTTATTTTGGAACGAATGAAGTATTTATGGTTTTAGACATGAGTGACTTTATGATTCCGAGGCATATTGTCCCTGAGTCCTCCAGGGGAAAGGGCACTGCCGGCTGACTTGTTCTCTGGGTACAAGGCGTGACAAAGAAGTTCCACCTTTTTTAGTATTTTCCTTTCCATTGAAAGATGATCTTCTTTTTACTACGTCATAATTTAAAATATCTCTTTCACCTTACTACTATAAAAGAAAAAACTATTAATTATAAAAAAATTGAAAGATAAAATAAAAATTGTTAATAATTATTATTTGTATACTGTTATAGTATTCGTATTTGTTCAATGATAATAATTTTTGTGTTGCCAATGTAGATGGTTTAAAATTCACAAGAGTTAGTACTTTTATTGATCAGTGTTAAGAACTAATAACATATAGGTAGTGATTAACTACTGATAGTAAAAATTGACCCTACAATTTGTTACATCAGATAGTGCTATAGGCCATATCGAATATGCAAGTGTTAAAGATGAATTTCTTGATTTTCTTATGGTTTTAACTCTTTATATAGCGAACGATGCTATAACAAAATGTTTAGTTGACAATGGAAGCACAAGAAACATTCTCTTTGATTCGTCTCATGTAAAAAAAGACCTTCTTAATCTCATATAGATACGCCTCACTAGATTTAGGGGATCTGAGATTATCCCACTTGGACTAACTCACTTATGGCCCCCGCTCGGTGAGGCATAAAAAATGAGAACCTTTATGATTAATTATGTGATTATTGATGCTTCGTCTTCTTGTAACTTTATTTTAGGAAGACCAACACTCAATATTTTTCCAAGTTGTTTTGTAGGAGAGGTAGCTTGTTCGGTCCTCATTGTCTAGAGGTGCTACTCGATCTTTCTTTACTCGAACTGGAAGACTCAAAAGATAAGCTTGCCCACCTCGAGGTGCGTACGTAACTCTGAAAAGACTACTCGTATAAGTTCTTACCACGACCAAAGTAAAGAAGTAATGCTCGTGTAGTTTTTGAGAGACAAAAATAAAGTGTTTGCTTAGAGAGCTTGTGACTTGCTTGGAGTCAGACTTGAAGTCATTATGCTTGGATCAATTGTAAATCTACTGTGTCACCCAATCATGCAGATGAAGCATGTCTCTGGAGAAGAAAGAAACATAATTATTGTGGATATGGTGAGCAAGCCCCTCAATGCTGGCTATATCGTTGAGGTTCACTTCTTATATTGGCTTTATTGTTGTAATTGTCCAAAGGGGAAACGAAGACATCGTATTGTACGACTTTATTGATCTTGCTAAAGCTTGCCCCACGTGTTTTAGAACTCGCTCCCCGAGACTTCGCCACGTTCTCTAGTCCGTTAAATATCAAGAAAATACAATAAAAATTTTACAAAGTTAATGCAATTATTCCAAAAAAATAGTAATAGCTATATTAATTACAAAAATGCAGCCATCGAATTAATAATTTTAAGAACTTGAAACATATGTATTTATATTATTTTTACCTGTGTTGAAATTATTTATTCACGTAATTACTTTACTTCGTAATGACATTATATATTTATTTTTCATACGTTGGTATATATTATGTATGTTTAATACATACACACACGCAAAAAAAAATATTATAATGGATTTGATGTTAGAAGGTTCTGAAATCGAAAGTTTGAGACTTGCCTCAAGACTCATTTATATTTGAAACCATTATTAAGTTGTACTGGTTCGAATTAATATATATATATATATATATAATAATTTTATTTTAGAATATTCTAAATGCATTGTGAAATGTAATATTATATATGAAATGTAATATCCCATTTAAGAGTCTTTATACATACTATACATGGTTATTTACTAAATAATGTAATACATACCCGAATTTAAATCTTCAACGGATCGGATTGTGTGATTTCGCATTCTATCCAATTTGGGGGATTTACACTTTGCGTAGTGGCTATTTAAGTGGTTTGTAGGGTCAAAAGTTTAGATCACCATCCAATATTTTGAACTGCAAACATTTATAATGAGATTTAGTCAATCGAATATTTTAATCGATCAAAAATCTTAAAATTTGAAATGGCTTTTAATTAAATTTGGAAGAAAATATTCTCTATTGAAGGCCCCGATTTAAATAGTTGATACTTGATTTTCTCCTAGAGAGCTTTGACAAACTGAAAATTTATACACGAACAGTAAAATTTTGAGCTGGTAGGCTGGTTGCCCGACTTGAACAAGCTGTAGGGGTCTTTCCTAAAGAAAAAGTGTTATTCGCCCAAAAGTATCATTGGGTCCTAAAGGCCCTATCAATAAGGCAGGTTACAGAAGTTATTCAACAATATTGCATTACTCATGCAAAAAAAAAATAATGTCACAAAAATTATTCAACACTATTGCGTTACTTATATGAAAAACATTAATGCTATTAAACCATGTCAAAAACTTTTGTGTTGGACGTTTCATTATTTAACTGTTATAGTTCCCATTCACATTTAAATGCCCTACCGATACCATGAACGCCCTCCCTCTATAAATTCACTATTTCTCCTCAAAAGGAGCAATTAAATTTAACTATTATCCGCCAAAATGGCTCTAAAGGGTTTATTCGTCTTGTTTACAGTCACTAGTCTACTAATGTCTGATCATAATAGAAGAGTTAGGGGATTCGTATTACCAGATGATTATTTCATGTATCCTCCAGGCACACCACGAACTCCTGAGAACTATTTTATATGGGATTGTGAGTTTTGGGCCCGAAGAGCTAGTTTGTGCTCCAATGAGACGGATGCGTTCTTGTACAACAACATGAATCATATATCTGAACCATGTTGCTTAGCCTTCATTAAATTCGCGCATTGCGGGTTCGTAACTGCTTTTGGATACCCAAAACTAGACCAAGTATTCATTTTGGAAGATTATTGCTACGCTCTTGCTACCACGGACCCTGTCTTCTTTGGGCCGCTCCCTGAACCATGGCGTATTCATCCAGATGCATAATGTTTTATGAAATAAAATTTTTATTTCTAGTACCAATTACATGTTCCACATGTGAAAAATAATACTGTGTAAGCATATAAAATTTTTACCAAAAAAAGGATACGCTACGAATTTATTTTGAATTATTTGAGTTGATGAGAGTGAAAAAGAATTCGCAATGGTGTAATAAATATTTGACATTTTCTAGCAACTAGCTAGTAGATAGAGAAAAGAAGTGTGAAACCCCGAATGCTTGAATACATATATATATATATATATATATTTACTTCGTCTATTAAGTTATTTTAGTGAAATTTCTTTAATTATTATTATTATTATTATTACTACTATTATTATTATACGATAAGGTAATTTATGCGAGTATTTGTGTGAAATCATCATTATTATTATTACTACTACTACTATTATTATCATGTGCTTACTATTCTCTGAACAACCTGATGCGAAAAGAAGGGTCCTGGTCGGAATGGTATCAGAGCCATGTTGTTTGATTGTTTTAGTGGCGATATTATTTAACACACACCTTGCATGCATACTATGATGAATCTATTTAGATCTGATAAACAAACTGTTAAAAACAGTGTTAGTCATGAGGTAGAATTACCACAGGATTTAGATTTGTTAAACTAATGGTCTATTCCTAAAATGAATATTAATGAAATTTATAAAATTGGTACATTTGAAAAAATTTCATGGAAACAGATTGTTAAGACAACTGAAGAAACTATATCTTTAAATAAGGATGAAATAATAATACAACTCTTAACTGAGAGAGATTTAGGACGATATAGGAATCTGTATAAATTTCTACACATAGGATTAGTTCAAATAGCTTTTAAACCTTTAACCTTAGAAGGTTTACCAGAAAGTTTTCTAGCTGTCCTAAGGGATGGAAGAAACCTTAATTGGGATCAATCTATAATGGGAATAATAGAAAGTAGCCTGGCTCATGGCCCGATTTATTTTAATATTTTTCCTAATTTACAATTATCATTAACAGATAGTAACATATTAGATGCTTTAACTTTAAATGTTAAAACTCATGGATATAATTATGCCCCTGGATCTGAAGTAATATGTGTATGTTATAGAATTTATTATAAGACATTACATACGCTTAATCCTCAGTGTAAACAAAAAGATAAATTAGCTAATGAAACAATTGTAATTGAATCTAATTTTAGTAAGTCTAATATTACTACTAGAAGAGCCATAAAATGGAATGAAATTGAATTTCCTAAAAATTGGATAATGGAAAAAGCTGCTCCTGCCATAAATGATATTTCAGATCAACCTACTGAAATTCAACAAACCCAAGAGGGAAATGTTTTTATTAAAATGCCAAAAAGACAACTTTCTTTGCCAAGATTAAATTACAGACCAGAATCTAGTCAATCTAGATACTCTTTTATATCACCTACACCCTACCAAATTAAATTTCCTTCAAGATCTTCAACTTCTCGTCTTTCTGAAATTAAAAAAGAAGAAGATAGTGATAGTCCTACTAGATCTGATAAATCTTTGGATTCTACAATTTATTTAAATGATCCATTCAAACATTTGAAAATCGACTCAGATAATTTTGTTTCCCCTACTAGGAAAATCGATGAAATCGATCCAACCCCAAGTGAAATGGGATATCATGTATAAAGAAGTTTCCTAATGAATTACACCAAAATTGATTTTAGTCCAGGATCTCTGGCACGCCAACAATGTAAAAATCAATTTAATCAACCTAACTGGAATAAATTCAGACAATGGTTTTATAAGACTTTTAACCCTTCAGAAATGCAATTAATATCTGAAGAATATTATTCACATCTTTCAGAAATAAATGAAATAATACCTTTTGTACAATGGTTCATTTTTAAGATAAATGAAACTTTAGAAAATAAAATTTCTGTTTTAGAAAGAACTTTTGAAATATCTTCAAATAATGTTGTTATAGGAATATTTCCTCCCCATGAACATTTTCAAATAAAAACAAATAATCAAAGTAGGCAATATAATGCTTTTGAAAAATTAATTGATGAAAAAACCATCATAACAAATGCTAAAATTTTGAATAGTTTAATTCAACAAAATAATTATTCTAATCTTTATCTCATCATATTAGGTGAACAGATTAATATTGCTATAAATAGAATTGATCAAATTATTACAAAAACTGACAGAGTAAATCAAAAAATAAACAAAATTTTAATTGAAAAAGAAAAAGAAGATAAAGAACAAGCTAGTTCTTCTGAAGCTAGTACTTCTACTCCAACTATTCAACCTCCTCCAGAAATAAAAAATTTCGAAACCACTGCAATTACTGAATTTGAAAAACTTTTAAATGAAAAATTTGAAAATCTTAAGTTAAATACTTTGGAATTCTCAAGAAAACTTGAAGAACCACATTCTAATTATAAGACTGTCATTCTTAACGAAATTAATAAAATTGGCAGAAAATCTTATTCAAATAAATATGCGGATAAACCTAATCAAAGATTTTATTACTATCCTAGACCTACTCCACAAGATATTCTGTATGAAGAACAAGAATTTGTTAATACAACTAGTTATAGTGCTAATCACATTTATGAATGGAATCTTGATGGTTATACAAGCAATCAAATTGCTAGTTTAATGCATAGAATGTTAATGTATAGTACTGTTTGTAAAAACATTCATAATTCAGATAAGTCTATTGCTTCAATGATAGTAGTCGGTTTTACTGGTCAATTAAAAGGATGGTGGGATAATTATCTTACTCAAGATTTTAAACAAGAAATATTGAATAATGTAAAAATAGAAAATAATGAACAAATTGAAAATGCAGTTTATACTCTCGTAGTCAATATTTTTGAGCACTTTACAGGTAGATGGTCAGATAATTCTGAAACTATAACAACTTTATTACAAAATCAAAGATGTAATACATTAAGTTCATTTAGATGGTATAAAGATGTTTTCTTAAGTAGAGTTTTACAGCTTCCAGAGAGTAATTCAGCTCATTGGAAATCTAAATTTATAGATGGACTTCCTCCCCTTTTTGCTGAAAAGGTAAGAAAAACACTTAGACAAAATAACTTACAGGTTAATTATGATGATTACACTTATGGGAAATTAATTAGTGCTTGTATTACAGAAGGATTAAATCTTTGTAATGATATTAAGTTAAATCAACAAGTTCAAAAACATAACATGTTACATAAAAAACAATTAGGAGATTTTTGTGATCAATTTGGAATGAATATTCCTAAAAATCCTCAAGTAGATAAACCTCCTAAGAAATATAAAAAGAAACATAAATCTCATAGTTATAAAGAATATAAGAAAAATAAGAAAGAAAAACGTCGTTATAAGCAACAAGAATATGCTAAGCAACTTCCCCAACCTAAACCTAAGAAAATATTTAATAAATATAAAATTTTTTCTAAATCTACATATCAACAAAATAATGCCTGTTTTAAATGTGGTAAAATAGGACATTATGCTAAGGATTGTCGAGTAAGACAAAAAATCCATGCATTAAATATTGATGATGATATTAAAGAATCTTTATGTAAAATTTTACTTGTTTCTGATTCTGAGATAAAATCTGACAGTGAAAGTGAATCTATAAGTTCTAGTTCTTCGGATAGTCAAAATATAAAAGTTTTAGAAAATGAAAGTAATGAATTTTCTAGTTCTGATAATGAAGAATTATGTCAGCCATGTCAAAATGGAGAACCTTGTTTAAAACAAGATCATACTAGTGATGAATTATATCCAATAATTTCTCAATTTAAAGATTTTGAAATTAATATGTTAAAATCTAATTCTAATGTTATCATAGATCTTTTAAAACATACAAAAGATCCTAGTATTCAATCTTTCTTAATTGAACATATTATTGGCGAAACTAGTAATATAGTAAAAGAAGATAATTCTAGAATTAAAATTCGTAGAGACACAACTCCTTATACTATGGATGTAGTTCATAAAATGATGAAAGAAAAACATAAAGTAGAACATCCTATAACTATATCTGATTTAATAAAAGAAATTGAATTTTTAAAAGTAGAGATTAAATCTCTTCAACAAGATAATATAAATCTTTCAAATAGAATTTCTATTCTAGAAAAAGGAAAATCTGTAATTCCTTATAATATAGAAGATGAAAATCTAGAAGATGAAACTCCAGATAATTTAGAATATAATAATTTTTTAGCTACACTGGATATTGTAACTTCACAAAAATGGTATATAAAAATTACTCTTTTAATTGATAATCAATTTGTTAAAAATTTAACTGCCCTTGTAGATAGTGGTGCTGATTTAAATTGCATTCAAGAAGGAATAATTCCTACACATTATTTTCATAAAACTACTCATAAATTAAGTTCTGTGGATGGAAATAAATTAGATATTAAATATAAACTTCCTAAAGCTTATATTTGTCAGAATAAAGTATGTATACCTACTAGTTTTTTATTAATTAAAAATATGACTAATCAAGTAATTCTTGGTACTCCTTTTATCCAAAAACTTTTTCCTTTAAAACATATTAATACTAATGGTTTTATTGGAACTTTTGAAAATAAAGAAATTCAGTTTAATTTCATAACTGAACCTCATACTAGATTATTAAATACACTCCAAGATTTAATATCAAAAAAGCATAATCAAATAAATTTCTTAAAACAAGAAGTGAATCTTTTTAACCTCGAAAATAATTTACAGAATCCTAAATTAAAAGAGAAAATTAAACTCCTTGAAAATAACTTTTCTTTAATGATTTGTTTTGGAATAGAAAGAAACATATTGTTTCTCTTCCATATGAAGATAATTTCTCAGAAGATAATATTCCTACTAAGTCTCGTCCATGTCAAATGAATAAAGAATATTTAGAACTCTGTAAACAAGAAATTGCTTCTTTATTAAATAAAAAATTAATCCAACCTTCTAAATCACCTTGGTCTTGTACAGGATTTTATGTAAATAAACATGCTGAAAAAGAAAGAGTTGTTCCTAGGCTTGTAATAAATTATAAACCTTTAAATAAAGTTTTAAAATGGATAAGATATCCAATCCCAAATAAAAAAGATCTACTTGATAGATTATATAATGATAATATATTTTCCAAATTTGATTTAAAATCAGGTTACTGGCAGATTCAAATTTCTGAAAATGATAGATATAAAACTGCTTTTAATGTTCCTATAGGACAATATGAGTGGAATGTAATGCCATTTGGATTAAAAAATACTCCTTCAGAATTTCAAAAAATCATGAATGATATATTTATCCCCTATACTAATTTTATTATTGTCTATATTATGATATTTTAGTATTTTCAAAAACCATTGAATTACATTTCAAGCACCTTGACATTTTTAAGAAAATCATTATTCAAAATGGTTTAGTAATTTCTAAACCTAAAATGTTACTTTTTCAAACTAAAATAAGATTTCTTGGACATAATATTGAGAAAGGAAAAATAATTCCAATAAATAGAAGTATTGAGTTTTCTTCAAAATTCCCTAATGAAATCAAAGACAAAACACAACTTCAAAGATTTCTTGGAAGTCTTAATTATATTTCTCCATATTATAAAAATTTAGCACAGGATACTGCTATTCTTTACGATAGGCTTAAGAAGATTCCTAAACCATGGAATTCAGCTCATACACAAGCAGTAAAACTTATTAAATCTAAGGTAAGTAATCTTCCTTGTCTTATGTTAGCTAATCCAAATTGGGAAAAAATAATAGAAACTGATGCAAGTGACATAGGATTTGGAGGTATATTAAGACAAATCTCCCCTTTAGATAAATCTAAACAATTAATTAGATTTTATTATGGAAAATGGAATAATAGCCAAAAGAATTATGCTATTGTTGCTAAAGAAGTTTTAGCCATAGTTAAATGTATATTAAAATTTCAAGATGATCTGTATAATAAACCATTTACTGTGTTTACAGACTGTCAATCAGCTAAATTTATGTTTGATAAAGATTTTAAACATGATGTAAGTAAACAGATGTATGCTAGATGGCAATCACATCTTGCTCCTTTTGATTTTCAAATTAAATATAAAAAAGGAAAAGAAAATAGTCTTCCTGATTTCCTAACTAGAGAATATTTACAGGATAATGCCTCCCAAAGCAAGACTACTACCTAGGATACCTATTTCCAGGATTCCTGTCATACTATTTTATGAAAGAGATGCATATTTGCATATGTACAATCAACCTTTACAATTCTATGTTCTTAAAAGAAGAGGAGTTGCAGACATAGTTCAAAGATCTAAGCATATTGCTAGATTGATTAAAAATGTTGAACAATGCCTTGATACAGGATGCTATCTTTCTCTTAATGGATCTCCCAGAGTAAGACTTAGAGAAGCAGATAGGATTTATCTTAAATCAATGTTACCTTATTTTAAGGTAATGAAGGATTTGATTAGTAATAGTATTAATAGTACTTGTATTGCTTAAAGTCACTCATTATGAGTACTCCATCAAAATGTAAGTGTTTTTCCAATAAAAATTGTTTAGACAAATATATTTGGTTTTCTCTTTATCATGATCATAATGATTTACAGTTTTACAATTTTCAAGGTACTCATAAAACTAGAGTATTTCAAGATTTAAAAATCACTCAAAGAATATGCAAGGATATTAAATTTGCCTTAATGAATAATAGATATCTTGATAATCCTAATCCTTTATCTTACTCAGATAGAAGATATCTTACATGGCATTATCAAGCTTATCTTAGTTTAAAATATTATTTAGCAGAGTTAGTTAATAAACTTATTGTTTAATTTTGCAGATGGCAAGCTTATATAATTCAAGCTTGTATCAATCCCCTGATGAAAGAGAAATAGATTATTTAAAACGACTTTATGAATTAAAACAAGAATATCATGATAATTCAAAATTTCTTCATGATATATTATCTAGAATGACATTGACTCAAGAAGATATAATTGATATCAATGAAAATATTCAACATAATCTTAAAGAAATTCATGAGATTGAAATTATTGAAAAAGGTTATTTACATAATCCGTCTTAATTTTCAGATGGATGGCCCAATACTTTGGAGGTTTATGATCCAGAGAAAATTGGCTCATTTTTCTGATGAAGATAAAGCTGGTTGGGAATTAAGATTAAATCAATATTTAGAAAGAATGGGATTAAAAACCCAAGCTGCAATTAATCTTTATAAATAAAGAAAAGTTCATGAACATTTTACAGGTTCAAAACCTTATCCTGCTCATCTTGTTAATAGAGCACGACATATTGATAAACAATTAAAAATATTAGAAGAAATATTAAATGCTATTCCTCATGGTCATCCTCTTAGACATGATTATCAAGTACAGTTTACTGAACTGAAGCAACAAAAGGTAATACTTGCTAAAGTTATAAATGAAAGTTATATTGCTTAATAAGTAATGTTTTATTTCAGGAATAATGTTTCCAAGAGAAACTCAACCTTATCGTGGCTACGGTAATATCCGTAGAGGCAGAGGTGGAAGAAATCTGGTAAGCCAGATGGGTTCCAGAAAGCTTTATAATGAAAGCTTTTCTCATGAAACTGAAAAAGATAAAAATACAAATCAGGAAGGTAATTCTTCCTATGCTGAAAAATTAAGAAATCCTGAGGTTTTCCTTGATATGGAACCACTTCCATATGTCCTCATGGATAGGAAAGATATAATGTTCATAATTGAACAAAAAGATCTGTTAATTTCCACAGATCCATTAAAAATATCTCAAAGATATTTGGATACCAGATCATTTGCTGGTGGTTCTGATAAAAGTCGAATAGTTTATGAGTTAATACTCTCAAAGACTGGTACTGTTCAATTTCATCATGCTTTCCCTACGGGAACAACAGCTTATTATAATTATACAAAAGCTGTGATTAAGCAAATACTGTCTGTTGAAGAATGGGGTATAAGTACCTTTGCTGAAAAAGAATTTTATAGTCCAGAGTTGAAAACTCTTATAAAGTATAATTACTGGGACTATATTGATGCTTTCAATAAGTGTTTTCTTTATGATAATCATAACAGGAAACATACATGGATGTTTAAAACATGCCCTACAATTTTTGGAGATAATCTTCCTTCATCTCATGGTGGATGACATTTGGTCCATCGGTTAAAACCCTTCCAGAACCTTTCAAATCTCTTTACCCAGCATGGCTTAAAGTCTCCCCTTCCATTAAAAAAGCTAAAGAATTAAAAATTTGGCCTGAAGGCATTGCCTCTTTTTATTTCTTCATTGAATTTTCTATCCCATGGATTTGGAAATGTGAACCAGAGCTTGGATACACTCCAGAACACCTTCCATGCGTTAAACGCATTTTCTTTACTTCATTTTGGAAAAGACTCATCATGATTGACCCTAAAACAGGAACCTTACATGGTCAAGAAACCATTGACATGATAAAACTCAGAATCCATAATTACCAAATAAAGTTGGATGAAGAAGTGCAAGAAAAATCAAGTTTTTCTCAGGTACTTAATGAGTTAAAGAAAGGATCATATTCCAGAAAGGATGTAATCAATGCCTATCTGAATAAAGTCCAAGAAGAATTGAAGAATAATTTTGATTTTGATTTGGATACGGATGACATAATTTCCATGTCCTCATCATCCAAAGAAGAAGTTCTTGCTGGTGAAAGCCAAGATCCGTATGCGGAAGAATCAGAGATTCAAATTGATGCTATGGTATCTCTCCTAAGTGAGAAAGCTCAAGGTAAAAAACCTGTTTGAAGACCTCATCAATACGGTCAGCATCCATCAGATGTAAACCCTGACGTCACAACCCAATAATTCAAGATTACTGTGCACATCATAATTGAAGACACTGTTAAAGATGCCGATTAAGACATGACACTGTGCCCTTTTGACATTTCGGCCGCCTAAAGAATAATTCTGTCTGCCATTTTACTGTGCTAAGATGCTCTAAGGACAATAATTGCCTCTTGTAAATTATTAAAGTTTCTTTTCTTTTTTGTCAGTTTGCTTTGCCATCCGCTATATAAACGGATGATTGTTTAATTGTTAGGTACCTCTCTCACCTCTTCTCAACCCCTCTTTTTATGTTTCTCATCCTCCTCTTTTCATATTTTGTAATCTTTTCCCTTTTATTTCTCTTTGTAAAATTATATCTTGATATTAAGGAAATAAAGTTTAAAGCTTTGTATCAAGACTAAGTCTGAAGATAAATCTCTTGGTAAGCTTTCTTATTTAAAATTCTGTATTTAAATATTTGTTTAGATTAAATCTATTATCATGTATTGCTAAGTTGTTAGTGTGTTAAATAATGTCAAAGCTAAAACGAGATAATGGCTAACTCTTGGTTCCATAATCTTCTTGCAACCTTTTTGCATAGGTTAAACTGTTAAAACCAGCCTTGTTTCTAAAGGTTTAAATGTTTTAGATATAGTCTTGGTATGTTGTTGAGCCCTGTTGTGCCCGCTGGAGCCGCAGATAGGCGTTTTAGGGCTGTGTGGGTTAGACTGGATACCAAAGACAGGTCTAGAAAAATTTTTGTAAAATGGTTTTCCTTAAGAAACAATGACAGGTTTAAACAAATGTTTGTAAAATGTTCTCTGAACAACCTGAGGCGAAAAGAAGGGTATTTTCATTTACATTCCATTAACTGCTTTGTAATTATTTACTTGCATTTGATTTGGGCTAATCGTAGTCATGTAACGACCCAGTAAATTCTTTATTTAAATATTTTATATTATACATTGGGTGTCTATTATTTTGATGAATAATTTTTTTTAGAACTATTTTGTGAAGTATTGTATTACAGAAATTATTCTTCAAAACTATTATTTTTTTTTCCGAACAAATGCGCATTTAATGCATAAATTTTTAGCAAATATTATAAAATCCAAATATTCTTAAAATTTTATGCATTTAATTTTTCTAAACTCCAAGAATTTATTTAATAAATTATTTTCAACCTTTACCTATTTTCCGAGACATTTTAGTAGTTTTTTGAAAAACATTGTCTTTAAGTTCTTAATTTGAAATCTAATTTTTAAAATGTTTAATTATTATAAAACAAAATGAGAATAATGATATAAATAAATTATTTAGATTTTATTTGACTTAAAAAAATTAATTTTCGAATTTTTAGAATTTTATTCCTATTTTTGTGCAATTTTTGAAAAATGGGGAAAACAAGGGATATTTTCGTCTTTTCACTTCTCCAACCCCCAAATTTCGGTGTTGCTGTAAAATAAACAATAAAAATAATCCATAATTAAGATTTTTCAGATTTTATAGGTTTTTGTTTGATTTTAGTTGATTTTATTCTATATTTTTTTAAAATGTCTCTACTAATACACTCTTGAAACCTAGCCTCATATACATATATAAATATATATTAGTGGTGATATACATACCTACATATACACACACACATACCCACATACATATACATGGTGGTTAGTATAGTGAGGTGTATGTATAGACAACCATGTATAAATGTATGGAAGAGGTATTTAGATGAATATAATTTGTAGATCTTTGCCTCTAATACCTGGAAGATCAATACACAAGATCTTACACACTCACAATCCTCATTTTTCAGCCATTTTCCAGCCCCAAACCGTCCACTCTCTCTTCTCTTACACTCTCTCTCGTTTTTCCTCCAAAACACTATCATTTCTCTCAAAACACTACACTACTTGGAAGGATACAAGGTAGGAACACTTCTTTATGCCTTAAGTAGAGGTTTTCTTCTTCTTTATTGTGAAGAATAGGGAAGCTTCCATACTTTTGTGCCCAAGCAATGTAAAAGATCAAGCTTGAATGGCCTAGAGTGAGAGTTTTTGCCAAACATGCCTCCAAGTTGAGGATTTTAGTTATTTTGCCATCTTCATGTTACTTTAAAGCTTTATGGTTAATTTTTCATATTATAACTCTTGTTGGGAGGAAGTTGTGGGATGGATAGACTTGTGAGCATGATCTGAAAGGCATTATGTGATTAATATGCTTATTTGGAGTACTATGTGCTTACTATGCTTTCTTGGAAAAACTATGTGATTATTGTGCCCTTTTTGCAATAATATGAAATTCTTATGCTTTATTTGAGCTATTATGTGAGTTTTATGCTTTATATGTAGTAGTATGAGGCCATGATACTTTATTTGAGCTATTAAGGGAATATCCTATGTTGTTCTTGAAAGTCTTAGTAAAGAAAGCTCCACATATCTATTATTTGATAAATAGAACTTTTATTATACTTTATCCTATAGATTTATGCCTACTTTAGTCCTTTACATATATATATATATATATACCTATTCAAGGTTTTAGTAAGTGATTAGATGGTTATGGAGATGTATATCTATGTACGTATATATATATACATATAAATATTTAAAGTGTTATTATATATCATTTAACTAATTTCATTATATGTTAATTATATATATATATATATATTTATATGTACGTATAGGTATATGTTATTATAGACTACTTTCATATATATATGTTACGTATATGTATTTATATACTTATATTCATTTTATTAGTTTTATATGTATATGTAGATAATTCTTATCATATCTATATATATACTTATCTATATTTTATATAGGTATATATGTAGTATTCATATATTTATATATCTTACATTTTGTCTATCTATATATTTATACTAGTTATATTTTAATCTATATATTTATATATTTATACTAGTTATATTTCAATCTATATCTTTATATTCATTGTATTTTATCCATATATTTATAATGAGCAACATCTTCTAAGTATACTTTTGCTATTATATTTATACATATTTAACATTTTTAAGTAAGTATGCTTAATAAGCAAACATAAAAGCTTTCATTTATAAGGGTGGAGCTTACTTTACTAAACTATAATATAAACTTCCAAAGATTGTGTGCATGTGCGAACAAATTGCAATTCGGTGAATGGGCCCATATCTACTGGAATGGTCTGGGGGGTGTTCCCCGGGACATACTATTGAGTAGCCCGAAAAGTTCACACCCCTTCCATCTCCTAATCCCCCCTTGGATAGACGGAGGGATTTACTTAAGAGAGAGGGTCGTAGGACAATACTAGGCGTATGCCCGGGATACGACCATTGGAGGATAAGGCTGCCGGAAGAAATGTGGTGGTTGTTATTTCGGCCCGGGTAGTTATAAGGGTCACTGTCAGGTGACAAAAGGTAGAAAGTATGAAACTATGTGTGTGCTATGTGTAACTAATGTGCAGTTGACACCCGAGCGCCTTACGTGTATAAAGAAATGTTTCTACTCAACATATGTTGATTTCGTGTTATATAATGCGTTAGATGCTTCCGAAGCTAGCCTTTATGATGATGAGGAGGAGGAATCTTTTGAAGCGTTTTACTAGGAAGGAAGATATAGGATTTCCGCTGCATACCTGTAGTTGGTGGTTCTTTTTCCTTTTGCTATGTAGATATAGTAGAACTAGCAAGTCAATACTCTCCTTTTGGTTGTACCTCTATGTTATGTAATGTAGCTTAGTACGTTTTGTAAATAACAATGTATGTATGTATGTAACCACTAACAAGAATAATAATAATACTAATAATAATAATATAATAATAAAGGGTTTTTGGGATCTTCCCAGTTGGTATCAGAGCTTGGGTTTACGCCTAAGCTATGTTGGGTAAGAATCCTCGGTAAAAGATTTCGGAATAGAAAGGAGATAGGCTTGATCTGAGAAGGTTAATTAGGGATGAATTTCCTTAGGTAGTGTTTGACATGCGGGGTGGCGGGTGTGGCTGGGCGGCCGACCAGTGCATGCTTTGCTCCGTAAATGGAAAATACTTGACGAATTCGAGTATAAGGCGAGTTTTGCTTTTTGGGTATTAGCTGTAAATGACTACTTGTGGAATTATGTGACTTAAGTTCTACGTGCGTAAAATCCACCTGTAGAACCTATAGGAACCAACTCGAGAGTCACCACGGGTATATGTGAAAGTTGCTAAGACCTCTAGTGCACCTAATGGATTTTATATTACGTGGAATTATATTTTGCAAAATGTATCTTTTGGTAAAAATTAGTACTGAATTATATTTTGCAAAAACGTATCTTTTGGGAAAAGTTAGTACTGAAATAAGGACCTTGAGAATTGGGAATGGTAGAGGTTATGTACTTTTTTGAACTCAAGAAAAGAAAGATTTGGAAGCTTGTGGTAGTCTAAGGCTCGGAAATTGAGATAAGATTCATAATTATACTATGGTAATAGAAACGGTATTGAGAATTGAAAAGTACAACGAAGCAATGAAGACACTTTGTGAGACTATAATCTAGGGGCAACCCAAATGGAAGGAACTCTGGAGGATATATCAAAGCTGCAAGAATGGATGTCCGAGGTAACTAAATAAACCTACAGTGTGGAAGGTACGCATTTAGCTTGTTTCATTTACCTAGAATTTTGATTGATCCAAATTCATTGCATGTTTTCTAGGCCAGAGGTTCAACCTAATATTTATCGAATGAATTAGAAGTAGTTGTTATCCAATATTGATGAGTTATTTGATTAAGTACAAGAAGTTTAAGTATATTCTAAACTGGATTTGAACTAGGTGAGAAGGCGAGGGGGAATTTTAGTAGTTATGGGAAGAAGAGCAATTATGGAATAGAATAAAGATATATAACAAAGCTACTAGGAATGATGAACTTTAAGTATAGGTTTTTATTTTAGGCGAAGTGTGCAATAGTTAAATGATGATTCCCTTGTGGTAGTTATGTTTCTTAATTCTTTCCGTAGGACCTCATCATTACTTATTCAAAAAATCTCTCAAATTCATTTTACTTGGAAGCAACTTTTTATAATCTCCATAGGAGAATACTTTTTAATTGAACCTTGAAGCCTATATTCTTTGATTTGTTTCTAAAGCTATAAGTTTGCTTATTACGTATTATTTTTGCCCCTATATATTCACAATATAGATATTTTTTTGGGATATCTCTTACAACCAATATTCATTGTTTAATGTAAAGGAAAGAAAATATCAATTTTGTCTTTAACTTTCTTTTAAAACAATGACTCCAATAGCAAGTCTTTTGTTTCCATAATCATTCTTTTTGCTTTTAAGGAACTTTTCAAAGTTTTCTCAATTGACATCCCTTTTTATTTCTTTCTTGAAAAGTTTGTGATAGAGGATATTTCCAAATTATATCACCTATCAGTAAAAGCTTGAAATCTTCGTGATTTACGTCAATCTTACTTTCTTATTTGACACTTCAATTGACCAAGTTGATATTCAAACTTCTATGTATTCTCGTGTGAATCAATAATTATCCATTGACAGTATGTCATTATATTCGCACTTTTAAACTTCAAACATGAAAATTTGTTGAAGCAAGTCTTGAAAATTGATGAGTTATCATTGATCTCTAGTAAACTTCTTCCTATATATTCCTAACTGATATTTAAAATAAAAATGTTGACAAATATTTTCAAATCCTACTACATTTATGAGTCACTTCTTCCACTTGTCGATCTTCTGTTCCTATTAATTAAAATTTTTGTTTTCACTCTGCCGTATACATCTTAGATCTGATTTTGTATCCATCCGAACTATCACAACCCTTACTCATATTTGAAAAAAAAAAAAAAGAAAACTTGAACCTATCACCAAAGATTTCGTTATAGGATTACTTCGAACCTAGCAAGGCCATAATGCAATATGGATAGTTGTGATAGCCTTCTGAAAAGCTTCCACTTCATTGTGTAGTTTAGAATGGCAAAATATTAGAAACAAGACACAGTTGGACTTTCTGGTGCTTGGTATCTCGGTTAGTATAGTCTTAAATAGAAACTGATAGTTTGCCCTAAATTTTGGCAAGAATTACAAAATGTTTGAACCACTAAGTCAAACGTTAGTATTTCTCTTCAGCCTCAAACTGGTGGACAACTAGAAAGAATCCTACAAACCCTTGAAGATATACTTCGAATTTGAAGGAAGTTAAGATCGACACCTCTCCCTAGCCAAAATTTACCGATCACAATAACTATTAGCCTATGTTGGCATTATCCTTTTGAAAGCACTTTATGCACAAGGAAATAGATCTATAGTATTTTGGAATAAAGTGGCAAAAGTAAAGCCCAAAGTTAGTACGGGAAGTCGCCAAAGTCACCAAAGTCGAAAGTGAATGACAAAAACACAAAGTTGCTAAAAGAGTTACTCAGATAAGAGACGGAATGATTTGGAATTTGAATTAGGAACGAAGGAGTCTTAAGATTTGGGAAACAAATGAAACTCTTAGTCCAAGATATGATTGTTTTTTGAAATATTGGGAAGGATAGGAAAAGTAGTAGTGTAAGTTGGCATTACCTTCTGTCTACAAGAGGTACATAATGTCTTCTATATATCTATACCCAAGAAATATTACTCGGATCCCTTACATACACTAAACCATGACATCCTAGATACTGACCCAGATTTAACCTATGTTGAAGAGCCTAGTGAAAATATCGAATTTAAGAAATTCACTTTAAGGAACAAGACAAGTCCATTAATACGAATGCTATGGAAACATCGTGGAATTGAAGAAATCACATGGGAACGATTGGAAGAAGTACAAGAAAAGTACCCACAGTTATACGAGTAAGCATAAGACGAATTTCGAGGACGAAATTTTTTTAAGGAGAGGAGGATGTAACGACCCAGTAAATCCTTTATTTAAATATTTTATATTATACATTGGGTGTCTATTATTTTGATGAATAATTTTCTTTTAGAACTATTTTGTGAAGTATTGTTTTACAGAAATTATTCTTCAAAACTATTATTTTTTTTTCCGAACAAATGCGCATTTAATGCATAAATTTTTAGCAAATAATATAAAATCCAAATATTCTTAAAATTTTATGCATTTAATTTTTCTAAACTCCCAGAATTTATTTAATAAATTATTTTCAACTTTTATCTATTTTCCGAGACATTTTAGTAGTTTTTTGAAAAACATTGTCTTTAAGTTCTTAATTTGAAATCTAATTTTTAAAATGATTAATTATTATCAAAAAAAATGAAAATAATAATATAAATAAATGATTTGGATTTTATTTGACTTAATTTTCGAATTTTTAGAATTTTATTCCTATTTTTGGGCAATTTTCAAAAAATGGGCAAAACAAGGGGTATTTTTGTCTTTTCACTTCTCCGACCACCAAATTTCGGTTTTGCTGTACAATAAACAATAAAAATAATCCATAATTAAGATTTTTCAGATTTTATAGGTTTTTGTTTGATTTTAGTTGATTTTATTCTACATTTTTTCAAAATATCTCTAATAATACACTCTTGAAACCAAGCCTCATATACATATATACATATATATTAGTGGTGATATACATACCTACATATACACACACACATACCCACATACATATACATGGTGGTTAGTAAAGTGAGGTGTATGTATAGACAACCATGTATAAATGTATGGAAGAGGTATTTAGATGAATATAATATGTAGATCTTTGCCTCTAATACTTGGAAGATCAATACACAAGACCTTACACACTCACAATCCTCATTTTTCAGCCATTTTCCAGCCCCAAACCGTCCACTCTCTCTTCTCTTACACTCTCTCTCATTTTTCCTCCAAAACACTATCATTTCTCTCAAAACACTACACTATTCAGAAGGATACAAGGTAGGAACACTTCTTTATGCCTTAAGTAGATGTTTTCTTCTTCTTTCTTGTGAAGAATAGGGAAGCTTCCATACTCTTGTGCCCAAGCAATGTAAAAGATCAAGTTTGAGCTATTATGTGAGTTTTATGCTTTATATGTATTAGTATGAGGCCATGATACTTTATTTGAGCTATTAAGGGAATATCCTATGTTGTTCTTGAAAGTCTTAGTAAAGAAAGCTCCACATATCTATTATTCGATAAATAGAACTTTTATTATACTTTATCCTATAGATTTATGCCTACTTTAGTCCTTTACATATATATATATATATATACCTATTCAAGGTTTTTGTAAGTGATTCGATGATTATGGAGATATATATCTATGTACGTGTATATATATACGTATAAATATTTAGAGTGTTATTATATATCATTTAACTAATTTCATTTTATGTTAATTATATATATATATTTATATGTACGTATAGGTATATGTTATTATAGACTAATTTCATATATATATATATATATATGTTACGTATATGTATATATATACTTATATTCATTTTATTAGTTTTATATGTATATGTAGACAATTCTTATCATATCTATATATATACTTATCTATATTTTATATAGGTATATATGTAGTATTCATATATTTATATATCTTATATTTTGTCTATCTATATATTTATACTAGTTACATTTTAATCTATATATTTATATATTTATACTAGATATATTTTAATCTATATCTTTATATTCATTATATTTTATCCATATATTTATAATGAGCAACATCTTCTAAGTATACTTTTGCTATTATATTTATACATATTTAACATTTTAAAGTAAGTATGCTTAATAAGCAAACATAAAAGCTTTCATTTATAAGGGTGGAGCTTACTTTACTAAACAATAATAAACTTCCAAAGATTGTGTGCATGTGTGAACAAATTTCAATTCGGTGAATGGGCCCATATCTGCTGGAATGGTATGGGGGGTGTTCCGCTGGGACATACTATTGAGTAGCTCGAAGAGTTCACACCCCTTCCATCTCCGAATCCCCCCTTGGGTAGACAGAGGGATCTACTCAAGAGAGAGGGTCGTGGGACAATACTAGGCGTAAGCCCGGGATACGACCATGGGAGGATAAGGCTACCGGGAGAAATGTGGTGATTGTTATTTCGGCCCGGGTAGTTATAAGGGTCACTGTCAGGTGACAAAAGGTAGAAAGTATGAAACTATGTGTGTGCTATGTGTAAC
>JAOWBU010000722.1:0-25000 GCA_026212405.1 Petrea volubilis
TGAATATATCGTTTCAATGAATTTGTGATTATTTTAGTGCATGTATCGCTTTTCGAGTGATGTTCTTGTAGTTGATAAGCAACATTAGTCATAATGCAGTCTTATATATAACAATATCATTTGTTGGATTATACTAAGGCAAATCTTTTCTCCTTTGACTGATTGATAGGTGCATTGAGTTAATCTGTAATTTTTTTCCTAACTGATAGATAGATTTTGTTTAATTACATTGTCCAAGTTTTGCCAGATGTGTCTATATTCTAGTGTATTCCTGGATTGAGTAAACAAGGGCCTACACCAATATATCTAATTATTCTTCTAGTTTCTTGGAACTTTCCTCCTTCCTTGGTAATTAATTTCTCACACTCTTAAAAGTGAGTGATAATACACATGTTTTATTCAATACTATCCTGGTTCTGCAGACAAGCCAGTTTATATGTACAGCATGGGGGGTCTTGCTGAGTTCTGCGTGGTACCAGCACACGGATTAGCAGTTCTACCCAACTCATTGCCTTACACAGAATCTGCTATTTTAGGATGTGCCGTTTTTACTGCCTATGGGGCTATGGCTCATGCTGCTCAGGTGCGTCCAGGTGATGCCATTGCCGTGATTGGCATTGGGGGTGTTGGATCAAGGTAACAAGACTTAGTGTGTTGTTAGATTTTCATAATTTTATATCTTTCCTATGGTCAACCATATAAATCTTACATGATGGGAGCCCTGGAATTGAAACTTGAAATAGTAAGGAGGTCTATAACTTATGTTAAAGAATTTCTTACCCAAGTTTGAGTTCTGTAAGTTGCAAGGATGGGATTTGATGGAAGTACTCTACCGAGGCTTTTTTTGGATCGTGTAATTGGAATCTATTGAAATTGTTAAAAGTGGATTAGAGGATGGTTTAAACTTTCTTTTGTTTATGTTATCACATATAATTGACATTTCAAATCCATTGCATCTGGTAACAATTTAACAACTTACCCAAGTTGCCTTATTTATAAAGTTAGGTGTTAAAATTACTAGGTTCGTTGCTTTTTCTGATCACTCCTTGGTCGCTACCTTTCATTTCCTGTGATAGATAATATTCTCCTACCTCCGCATTAGGAGCTGCCTAAAAAACTCTAATAAGTTATGTAAATGAATAAATATGCACAGGAAAAAGTAGCGTTATCAAGTTCTTTTTGTGAAATAGATATAATTTGATGAATGTCATGGAATGCATATATAAGATAGACATGCTGTTACAATCTTGACTGTTTCTTGTGGGAAAAAAAGGAGAGGATGAACTATGAAAAGAGAATGATGCCTCAAAGTCCATCTGAAAATGGAGTGCAGTTACAAAAATGAAAAATATCATAGGTGGGAAGCACCTGAAGCCTTAATTTGGTCTGTTAACTTGGCGAGATCACCAATATGAGTGAGCTACTTTCTCAAGTGTGTGTTATGTGTGATCATCCAAAACATACTTTCAAACCACCAAGCAATTCATTTGCTAGTGCCCTTTCAGTGCGATTTATCTTTTTAAATTTCATTAGTAAGATTTATATCAGCATGTTGCTATTATTGCTAACCTGATCACCTTCTTTTTTTTTTGCAAGATTTTGATTGTAAAACATAAACAGTTGTCTGCAGATAGCTAGGGCATTTGGGGCTTCTGAGATTATTGCAGTGGATGTCCAAGATGAGAAACTCCAGAAAGCTAAGACAATTGGAGCCACTCATGCCATAAATGCACAAAAGGAAGATGCAGCTGCAAAGATCAGAGTACATATTCTCTATCCCCTAATTTTTATCAAGTGCAGATGTAATACCATATAAACGAACTCTGATAAAAGTCAGTGTTCCATTGAGAAGCTTTCTGGTTTTGCAAATTAGACAGGTTTAGTCCTTGGAATTTTTGTGCAAAGCAGTAGACCTTGGCTAACATTGTTTTTCACATTAACAAGCTTTAGATCGAAAGTTGATTGTCTCCTTTCCACAGTGGCTACTTTAGAATCATTAATCACTGGGGCCAAAGTTAATCATCAATGATAAAAAGTCATGCAAAAAATCTAAAACACTTTTAGATAATTCTCTTACAATTGTCCCACCCCATAACTATTTGTGAAGAGACAAGCTTTCAAATCTGCCATGCCTTTTTCTGTATTTACCATCGCCTTATTTCATCTTGATCATTTGGTTGATAATTTTGGCTTTCTTTCTCTATTCATGAATCTACATGAACTTTTGAGTTTGTTTTAGACATTGGAGAGAACTTCATTCTCAAATCCTGGACAACCTTAGCTAGGCTTCCCCCACTCCCACCACTTTTTGACTATGACCTTTTCCCATATTACTTTGAAGAGAAATTGGGTCAATTATAATAATGTAGAATTCTAACAGGGTCAAAAGATCAAACTTATATGCTATTAATCAATATCCCATATAAAATATCATATGTATACAATTATCATAGAAAGTTGAGTGGGGTTGAGTGAAACCTCTTAACTGCATGTAAAGTTGCCTTGCCTTTCCAAACAAATCCACACCACCATAAAGAAGACCTCACTTCCTTGCAGAGATTTTTTCAGTTCTCATGAGCAATTGGAACCTTTATTGTATTAAGTATGGTTGTTTTATGAGAAATTAATAGACTTCAGTTCAAATTTGAGATGCTCATGTTCCTTCTCCTTCCAAGCTGATTTGCTGGAACTACAAGCACTCAATTTGTTGAATTCTTTTGAATTGATACATTGGTGAATCGCCAAATATGGTAATCATGGGGCAATCATTTTGGAGGGACCAATGCGCTTCTCAAATTCCTTAATTGTGCTATTTGCACAGGAAATTACAGGAGGAAACGGTGTTGATGTTGCTGTGGAAGCCTTAGGAAGGCCTCAAACATTTTCACAATGCGTACAAAGTGTCCGAGATGGAGGGAAAGCTGTAATGATTGGCCTCTCTCTGGCTGGTGCTAAAGGAGAGGTTGATATAAACCATTTGGTTCGCAGACAGGTGTGTCTTTTTCCCTTCTATCCAATCTCAGTCTCTTCTCCTCTTTATCACCCATGTGAAGTTTTCATGGTGCTCCCTGTGATGCACAAATGGGGTTCCATTGTTAATGAACAAAAAAATATAATGTCCCTATCTGTTGAAATGGAACTTGAGTCTGAATGGGGTAGGATATAGACTCCATTTGTTGGTACTTGGAGTCTTGAACATCTAGGATCTGGAATCAAGGGAGAAAATAATGTGAAAGGGTAATCAAGGGACGGTCTGATGGACCGGATTGAAATAATTTTTTATCTACTACATAATCCTAATGCCTTAGTGTGAAAAGGGGTTATTTCCTTCATCTATTCATGAACGTAAATTTTGGTATCTTGACAGGTAGAACTTTTATGGGCTTTTGATGAACATAAGTTGATTTTCCTAACATGTAAAACAAATGATGTCAATGTGGACGTTGGTTGCTTTATCCAACTACCTGGTATTCATATTTCGACATGAAGTAGCTGATCTTTTTTGCACTCGGTTCTTTTTCAATTCATGGTGCAGATAAAAGTTATCGGCTCTTATGGAGGCAGGGCAAGGCAAGACCTCCCCAAATTGATTAAGTTGGCGGAGAGGGGCATTTTTAACCTCGAGGCAGCTGTTTCAAGAAAGTGCAAATTTGAGGAGGCAGGAGAGGCGTATAAAGACCTTGATCGGGGAAGTATTGTTGGGCGTTGCGTGGTTGAGATCATGTAACTCTGTTTGTTACAAATTCTACTAAGATGATTTACCCTTCCAGGTTCTTGTAACCCTCTCTTTGTTCCAGTTTATGAGAATGTGTAAACGACAATAATAATAATCTCATATGAAAGGAAGGGACTTATTTCTTGTACCAACAAAACAGAGCATCTTTTCGAAGTATAGTATTGTTCATACCCGTTTCACATAGTTTTCTTGGTTACTCCGACAAAATTTGAACATTTTTAGCATGTTGCCCCTTAAGTTGTAAGGTATTAAACCCCGTTCCTACATTTATTGTGGACATTGCCCCTTAATGGTATTTTGAAACTGAGCTGCAGTAGTTCAGTTGGTTAGAGCTTGTGCATGTTAACACAAGGTCGAAGGTTCAAAAAGTATTTTGAGGTTAATATTTTCAGTTTTTTTCATCTTTATCCTTGGTTTTTTTTTTTTTTTTTCAAGAATAAAGTAGATAGCTTCATCATGTTTTCTGTTGCTATCAATACGAAGACAAGACAAACGGTAATTCTTTTGTTGCAAAACAGCCTCAATCGTAGTGCAAAAAATTGTAAGTAGTTGTAGATGTTGAAAAATAGTGTGTGCATGTAATTACATAATATTTGAAATCTGTAGTCCAATGAAACAAGCTGACGACAGTTTCTTGGTAAAAATTAAGTCCGGAATGGCCATAACGTGTAGCGGTTTATATAAACTAAGAGGGATAAATGTTCGGGCAAATTATGTCTATATTTTTTAAGAGATGACGTAATTACAAATTAATTCCTTTTATTAATTACAAATACCTCCCGTACTATACAATAACTTAACAAAATTCATTCTTTATCAAGACGGGATATGCTTGCAAGTTGTATTTTATATGGTTTTCGATAGAATTTTGAGATGAGATTCGTATCATCTTAATAGATCTAAAATATAGAAATTATATACAAAATCAATTTATTTTCTTTTATTTTATAACGTTGATATGTGATTATAAATGATGATGTCTAATGGTGATTGTGGTGGAGTTGCTTCGTGAAGGTTGGTAGAACAACAAAATTGGTTGAAGAATTTTGTTGGGCTTCATGAGGCATGTCTTGATGGTCGGGTTGACTATCATGGCTATAGGAAAGTAATCTTTTATTTTTATTAATATTTATAAAAATATCCTAAATCTCGAGGGAGTGTGTATTTTTTAAAAACAAAAAAAAAAATTTGTAATTCCATCATATGCAAGGGGAAGAAGATATAATTAGCCCTAAGGCTTTGTTTGGTTCTAAAATTTTAGGAGGAAAGGAAAATGTTAAGAAAAGAAAAAGAAACTACAAGAATTTTAAAATTCTCTATTTTGTTTGATTGTTAAAAAAAACAATAAGGGTTACCAAAAAAAAAAAAAAAGGAAACAATAAAAAAAATAATTTTTTTAAAGAATTGTTTTCTATTTTGTTTGGTTATTATTATAAATTAAAGAAAAATGTAAAAACACACAAAAAAAACCAAACAATCAATAAATTGCATAATTTTTATTTTTTTTTGCATGAAATATATCCAACTAATCAATTAATTTGAATAACAAAAATGAGATTAGAGCTTAAAGAGTAAAAAAATGCTAGAAAGAGTAACATAATTTTTCCTCATTTTCCTCACATAATTGAAAGGAAAATATTTTTTCTCAATGTATGTTATATTTTCTTTTCTTTACCATTTCATTTCTTTTTTCCCTAATAACCAAACATTGAAAAATATTTTTTCTTCCTATTTTCTTTTCCTTTCCCCGGTAAAATCCTAGAACCAAACTTTTCCTAAGTGTTTATAAGTTGATTTGGGAGACCATGCAACAATGTTGAAATTTGAGCAAGTGCTGTTTACACTTCAAAATGTGAGCTGATAAGTTAAAGTCATCAGAGGAATAATAACCTGATTTGAGATCACTTCTAACAGATTGATATGCTTGTGCTCCACTGTGACTAATCATTGAAATATCACAGCAAGCTCCTCATCTCATCTTAAAGTTCATCGATCTGGAAACTTTTTAAGCCACTCCCCAAATATACAAATCACCATGACAACATTTTAACTCTTATATGTGCAGCATATGGATCAAAAAAGTTTATTTATCCCTAAAAACTATTTTCAAATAACACAAAATGATTGATCAGGTATATACATACATATACATTCAAAATTGTATATACATTCAAAAGTGTCCTTACTACCTCAATCATCAAGATCTGTAGCCTTCCCATAGATTAGATTTCTCAAGGTGGTAAGAAAGAGTTATCACCTATGATGCACTCAATCAATACTCACTGGACAAAAGAAAAAAGGGAACACCTATCCCATACAAACACACACCCACACCAACACCACCAACAAACAATAACAATAACAATAACAGCAGCAATTGAACTTGAGAATGCCATTCATAGATACTAAGGGTAAGAACAATTACATACCTGGCCATCACGATGGGGTTTATTAGCAAAATTGCCATCGGATGATGGCCGCTCTTGCCATCCCAACAAAAGAATTTGTATATGGCTTCCAACTGGGGAAGAATATCTACTATATCCCAATCAGCACTTCTATCTTTCACTAAGGTAGCAATGATTCTAAGAATCCTATCTCCCAATTTACGGGGTGGTGGTTAGTTGAACTTTGAATCTGTACCTCTAATAAACAAAAACTACAAATCTTTCCACTTGTTGACATACTTGAGAAATGAATGTGCAGGGTTTTCCCTAGGTGGGGCACGAACACGAGTTGACCTCCGAACCAGAGCCTCTTCCATTGCAATCCTCTGCATTGCATCCTTTGATCTTTTCTGAAGCTCCAAGCTGCAAAATCGAATTTAGGGGGAGAAAATCAATAAATTCTACCCTAAGAGGATGGTTAGTTCCTCAGAAGTAAATTCAAAGATGCAACAACTGACTAACTGTAGTCTATGAACGTCATGGGGCTTCACTTCTTTGGTATATCCATATCTCTCTCTCTCTCACACACACACACACACCCCAAGTGCATGAAGTCAAGCCTTATCATTATTGTGCGTGAAGTCAAGTCTTATCATTATTGTGATGTCTTACCATATTTTATTGTAAAATTTCTGCAGTTGCTTTTTAAGAGCCCTCTCCCTCACACCTTTTATATTCAATGAGCCAATCAACGCATCAACCTGTCAAAAAACAGAGAAATGAATGCTCCAAGTAATAAGAAGATAGTAAAAATCCTCAAATGTGTTCGAACACATAGCTAATTTTATATTACCTCTTCTTTGGTTTGGTAATAGCCCCATTCTTTGGAGTCAGAACTCTCAATAAATATCCTCCCGTCACGTCGAAAAAACCAATACCTGCAATAATTTCTGTCTTTCCCTAATGGACTAGTGCGTACAAATCTCTTCTCAATCTCGCGCTCCAGAAATTCTTTCTGTATGAGGGAGGTAGCTACAATCAGTACAGGAGCTCACAATACATGACCTACTTTGATCTCCATCTTGTGTTTTCACCCTTTTTATAAGATAGAATCACATGTATGAAGATATTCTCTGAGCAGGCACACACACGCACACACGCGCACAGAGAGAGAGAGAGAGAGAGAGAGAGAGAGAGAGAGACCCACCCTTTCTTCAGCACTCTTCTTCTCTATTGTTTCCTTGATTTCATTTTTCATCAATTTATGGATCTCCCTCTTGGATGCATGATTAACATCTTCTGAAGAGGTGTGGTCCTCAACCTTCTGTTTCTTAGCACTCTTCTTAGATGTGCTTTCTCCTTCTTCATTTTCACTATCAAATTATTTGCACACAAAGAAAGAGGGGTGGCAAAGAGAAAAGGAATGGGAGAGGGAGAGAGAGTTCACAATCATGTCAACTACCAGCATATTGTTGAAGAAATAGAAAAAGTAATTAATACCAACCTGTTTCTAGATGAATGATTCTGTCGTGATGTAACTGTCCCATTACGGTCTTCACCAGATTCCACATTACCCTCTTCTTTTACTTCTTTGCCATTAGCTTCTGACTTCTTCCGCTCCTTTTCTTCTCTCCTCTTTCTACCTTCATCAAGTGCTTCATCCCTCCTTGTAGCAGCAAGCGCCTGTATTTCTTCAATATACTCATCCAACTTGTCCTTAACAGTATCAGTCTCTAGTGCTTGAGCAACCAGTTCATGAAAGATAGCCAGTTTCACATGAACCTCCAATAGGGCATAATGGCCTCGTTTGATGGTACTTATGTGCCCAGATACTTCATCACTACAAAATGTTTCTATGAAATCACATAGATATTCAGTCCACGTAATCTGTGTAATCTGAAAAACACAATTAGAGGGGTTTAACAATAAAAATAGGTACTTGAATCAATTACGTGAAATAAGGAAATGAAGATCCATAGATACTTTAAAATGTATGTTTTGAAATGGTTACCTTTGTCTTCCTTTTTTTCTTTACTATTACCATTGAGAACTTTGAATTGTCATTTACAAGTAAGCGAAGAAGAGATGAATAAGATTCCACAATAAGCAACGGAGTGCTGTCCCTATAACAAAGGGAATTCTCAAAGTCTTCCAAGGAGAAAGGGGACAAATTCAACAGCCTGCCAAAAGAAGCACAGAAATCCCACACCATCAAAAGATCCCCAACACAATCCATAGGCACATTAAAATCCCTGCAAAGGGAAGGCCTTTCCAGCAAAAGCCGATCTTCCTCAGCAGGTTGGACCAGCAGATCGTCAATGGGATACTTAATAGCCTGAACTTCTGGGCTCTTATTCACTGCAAACACCAACCAATAAGATAACCGAGACAGACAGTAAGAAAAACAGCTAAAAGAAGGGATGACCAAAAGAATTTCAGAAACTCTTGGACTCCAAAATGATAAACGGAAAAGCATGAACCATGGGCCTTTTTACACTTTGGCCACTCAACTTCTACTTTTTACACTCAACCATCCCAACTACATGAATTTTGTACTTAGCCAGATCAAAATCCGGCCAATTTTTTCGCCTGAAATCGGTCATGTGACATGCAAATAAGTTTTTGAAGACTTTTTGATCATTTCAGATCTTAAAACGTTGGAGATGAAAGCAAATTCTCCCCATTAGCAGAACTAGTATTATTTACAAAACTGAAGTTCGATTTATTCACCAATGTGGTAAAATCCACATCTTGAAAAGCTAAAATTTATGCTTATTAAGCAAATACAAAGCCGGTATTTCAAATTCACCCCAGTACTTTTAATCCAAGGAACAGGCATCTCAAGAAATTCTTCAAATCAATGGTAAAATCAAAATCACCACAGGCAGAAAATCACAATAAGGTACCACTAATTGAATCTACCAGTGGCACTGGAGAATTAGCTCCTGAAATCGTTGCCGATATGGAAAGTGGAGCAGTGGCAGTGCTCGGGGGATTTGACAACGTGGTTTGGCCTGGCATTTTTGGGAAATCAGATTCTTTGTCTAAGGACTCAGCCTGGCATTTTGGGAAATCATCGTCTTTGTCTAAGGACTCTCTCTCCATTATTTTTTTCACCTTTCAATTAACCTTTTCCCACAAAATCAAGAAATGGGCATGGAGGAAAAAGAAAACCCAGAACACACATTTACCGTCTGCATGTACCTTTCTCAGCAATTGGTGGAGTGAGGTGGGTTTTTGGAGAAATAATTAAAGGTGTGTTTGGTTCAGTTATTATTCAGTCAAAAGGGCCATAGTTCGGAGGGCAAACGGTTTTTATCGCAGAGTAATAATAAGATCACAGCCCCACAAGACAATAGAATGAAAAAGAGAACCTAAGGAAAGAAATTAACATGCACATACCAAACCAAAAGAATATGAAAGAGGCAAAGTTAAATTCACCCCAATCCCCAACCCCAAACCTTCCTTTTGATTATTATAATTGATCAAGCATTTACAACACAGAGAATTTTCGGAGGAACACAAGAAAATGCAATAAAATGGACAGGCAGAAGTTACTGCTTGACCAGGAAAGTGAGACAATTAAAATCTACCTCCATCGGTACTCTTTCCCGACAATGAGGGCTCAGATGTTACTTTATTCCTCCGCCTATATACCTTGATCTCCTTTTCATTTGTCTCCTAAGAAAATAAAAAGAAAAAACAATGTCACTGATATAAGCTTTCAAAAGAACTTGAAAAGATGGGAAAGAAACAGAATTTCAGATTCACCACAGCATTTTCTGTCACTTCACTTTTCTTCCTCTTCTTATTACAAACTATAAGACCATTCTGTATGGAGAATTTAGTCTTTAACTCCTCAGGAGGAGAAGTTGGAATTCCATGTTTCTTGGCTATATTATCATGTAAAACCCAAGGGAGACTCCGATATGTAGAATCTTTGATAAAAGACTTGAGAACCCGTTTACTAAAAGGGGGATTCTTTCCTGTCAATTCATCACAATTCAATAATGCATTTCCACTCATTTTGTGGTCGCTGCCAAGCCATACAATCTCATATTGTGTTTTGTCACCATCCTCAACAACTTTTGTAATTTTGCACAGATGCAAACGTCCATCCTTCCTTCCATATAATTCTATACCTTCAGAAAAAGGACCTTGTACCTTTGCAGCAATTGAATTGACCAAATCTTTCAAATTCAGCATACCTGTAATGAACGCATTGATAGTTTAAAAGTAGGCCAAATTCCTAGTTGAAGGAAAAATGTACAAAAGCATCTCATATCAATTAAAGCATTTGGCTTATTCAAGCTATCCAGTGCCGTTCATAAATAATTAAGCTATAAAACATACACTCTCCAGTAATACGCACCTTCCATGCATGAAATGATGCAAGCATCATAGCCACTGACCCGAGTATTCAAAACTTTATTGTCAATTTCATTAATAGTTACAATGAATCCCACTTTCTTTGCAAATAACAGCTGGAATATCCAGCCCATCGCAGGAAAATGACACTTGTTGGATCTCCATTTATGGTAGCAAGCATCAATAACTTTAAAAACTCTAAAACCGAAGTGACACGTGTAGCATCTAAAACTAAAACTAGCTACAAGGAGTTACATAAAAAAAAAATTTCCTATCTGTGTGAATGTCGTCTCAAGTAAAAGAAAAAGGATGATCAATACATTGGACCAGATGCCCATGTATTACTTTTTAGTTATCAGATCATTGAACGTGTAAATGGGTGAAAAGGTATTATTATAGGCAAAAAGATAGTGGACCAGAAATGGGGTCTGTGATTATGCTAATGGCAAACTTTGATAAAATCATTTGATAACACAAAACTTGATATAGAGATAAAGGTTCTTGTTATGAATTAAAAGAAACCCTAACAATATGTGAACTATAGTTTGGGAGATAAATTGTTATGTCCCCACGTTACCTCATAAAGCTAAAAGAAACAAAGCAGAAGAAATAATTAGAGATCACCACATTTAGGACGCAGCTCTACTGCATCTTAGGGTGCAAACTTACTAATATGGTATTTGGTAGGGTATTCAAAGCTTCACTTGGATTTTATTTCTAAAATATGCTTTGAATGTGAAGAGATCTATTTCTTAGAAAGCTTGCTTGCAAGTTAAGCAGATTGGCGAAAGAAGGTGAGATAGCACGAATGCATGTTCAAGAGGCTAACAACATCAGAAGACTCTTGAGCAGAGCCGAAAGTAAGACAAACACTTAAATAGGAAATGATCTATTTCGAACTATAATAATTAGTGCCCTTTGTCATCTAATTCCACGTGGTTTTGGATACGCTGGGTTCATACAACGGTTACACATATTCTTTTAAGTATGTTATGTCATTTCTAGCACCATCTGGCATATTATCAATGGGACTTCATTACAAAAACGATCTGCATTGAATGATTTACTGCAAAACTTACACGTCATATTTTAGCAAACCGTACCAAATAGAAATCCATAACAATGTAGTGGTTTCCCATATTATGAACAAGTACGAGAGGCAATGCTATCAAGTACTTCAAGACTTTGCCCATCTTTGTGCCACCCTTTGACAGTTGGCACTGCATTGCGTAGATATCAAGCAACAACGTCGCTACCAACAAAGAAAAAAAAAGGCACCGAACTTACTGAATTGGACATCATGAAGAACAGGAGCTATGTATTGGATGGGGATATTTTGTATTCTTTTGGAAGCTTTTTCTTCCGAAACCAAAGCCTCTTCATAGGTCAAATTGCCCTTCCCAGTAGCTTTGCATGTCCAGACTCTTTTGTGATATAAATTGATTCTCATCAAATATTCACTGTGACATTAAAACTCTAAGTGTTAAAAATAGAATAGTTTTTACGAGCATTTGTGCTTAGATAGAAACAGAATTTACTTATAACTTCTGAAGATTTCTTTTGTGATTCGAATTTGAAAGACAAGCTCTTCAGGCTTTAAATCCTCCGGTTTTTCAGCCAAAGCGAATGGCTTTCTTTTATAAAGAGGCATTTCTTTCTAGGTTTTAACTTCCCTCAAATTTCAAGCTCATAACCTGTAAACAAGAAGGAAAAAAAAAAAAAAGAAAGAAAGATGGATCACCGGTGCCAAAAACAAAAACTGCAAGAATTAAGCACACGCAAGCCGATAACCAGGAGAATGTCGGAAAAAAAAGCGAAAAAACAAGAAGGATTGGCGAGAACCCACTTAAAATTCACCTCAAGAATGGAAAAGAGACGAGATGAAAACCACATAGAGAACATCAAAAACAAAAAACCCAGTTCAGAATCCCAGAAACACAAACAACAATAAACCAGATGAAAAACGAAATTTCCAATTTTGACTAATCGAATTACACTAAAACAACCAAATAAAAGAACAAATTTAATGATTCTTGCATGCATTGAAGCTGTAGCGAGTCAATGGCTATTCTGGAAACAAATGCAACAAAAAAACACAGTACCAAAAAGAAAACACGCGATTTTCATTCAGTTCGAAGAACATGAAAATTGACGGGGAAAAAAACACAACATATTAACGAGAAAGCGCACATGCAATTTCACATATTTCCCGCCAGGAGTTGATTTAATGACGAGAATGGGAGCAAGAAACATACCGGGGAGAACAAATCGGTTGGATTGAAGGGTTGATTGAGAGGGTTTTGATGGCGTTTGTGTGTAATGTGTGTATATTCATATATTAAGAGGCGCTTGGAGAGAGAGGAGAGAGAGAGGCGGTGATTGTACGATTTTTCGCCAGTGAAGACTGACGTGTTGGTGTTTGGCACTCCTCCCCCTCACAGAATCCCTCCTCCTAACCTTTAGGCCTATTTATATTCAAATCTCAAATTGCAATTTTTATTTAATTTGTTACTATCTTTGATCTTATTTGAAACTCCAACGTTAGAAAAATCATATTATATTATATTTCAAATATTAAAAATCTCATGCTCTAAAGTCTAAAGTCTTAAACTATGATTCTTCTCAACTTCTAGTATATTACAATTAGTGTATCTAGCTATCCAACAGTCATCCCACACTTTTTTTTTATATATATATTTCTTTTGAATGAATAGTTTAATTGAAAATTAATTGAAAATTCTAAGAATGAGGACTGAAAGCTTTATGTATATCAATTGAAAATATCGTAGGTCGTGAGGATATGGATACTTAAGAACATGTGATGTGGCGATGAGGGAAAAAAAAAGCAAACAAAGTTTGTCTGTGTTATAATTGTAAAAGGATGGGTAAACGAGAATTAATGTTATGTAATGACAATCGTGCGCAAGAATTTGTTTGATGTTGAGGTAGCACCATGAACAAAGAGAAGGAGAGCGTTTTCTAGTGATATTATTGTGGAGAGAGGGAAGTGGAGAGACAGAAGAAATGAAAGTTAATTTTGTCATTTAGTTTTATAATATGATATGTAAGTAATAAGAATGTGCATGTTTAAGGCCAGCTGCAACGAGTATAAGGAAAATTATATAATTACTTTTTCAAGATCATTTATATATATATATATATGTATATACATATGTGTGGTATGTATTATAAAAAAAAAAATCCTTTATTTACGAGAACTTACTGCAACTAGGGTTTGCAACTAGGGTTCGAACCATAGTTTGATAATTTTGAATGGAAATATCTAATAAGCTCCCTTGCTCTTTTCTCAACTTGGCTTGCTCCATCAGCCAGTAAGGGCGAACTTGGAAATTATACAAAACATACTAGGGTCCATTTGACTGGGTTTAAAAAAAAAAGTGCTTCTCGAGCGGTACTTTTTATAGTAGAATTTTCTTTTTTTTAAAACTAAGCAGTTTTGCGTTTGGATGCAGTAATAAAAAGTGCTTTAAAAGATGTTTTTATATAAAATTACTCTAAATAGTTTCTAAAAAAAAGCCCCTATTTGGCTTTTTTTTTTTTTTTTTAACTTCTACTTTTTTTAAGAGCCCCATCCAAATTCAATTTTTTTTTGCTTTGAACTATTTTTTTTTTCAAAAAATAAGTACTTATTCTCTAAAATAAAAATCCATCCAAACAAACTCTACGTCAGACTTTCCTTGATTGCTAAACAGTAGACTTAATCAGTAAGGGATAGTCAACTAAAATTGTTACTATAAAGTCTTCTTTAATATATATATATACACACACACACACACATATGTGGGTGTATATATATATATATATGTATTTTGTGAGAATTTTTTGTTAGTTTCTAATTTTATCAAATTTATTTCAAAAGGACTTTTTTTTGTTTGGAATTTGTATTTAATATGTAATTTCAAAGCATTTATAATTGACAAAGATATTTATCTAAGTGTTAAGTTTGGCAACAAAACATTCCAATTTTGAATGGTATATTTCTTCCTAGCACGTTCAAGTTTATACCATACTAAGTATATTGCAAGCTAGGAATAGATTTATTTGGTTATTCACATAATATCATTAGGTTATCTTATTATTTCAACGAAGCCCCTACCATTCTCTTTAAATTTTGAATCAGTGTTTTAAAAACCAGACCGGACCGGCCGGTCTGATAGGTGATCGGAGCTTGGTCCGGTCAGGTCTGGTTGAACTATAAAAATCACCTATTTAGCCTTGACCGGTGAAAACCGGCTAAAAACCTGTTGAACTGGTGCCAGTTTTCAAACTGGACCCGCAGTTTACTCTTTTTTTTTTGATCTCTCTCTCTCTCTCTCTCTCTCTCTCTCTCCCCCCTTCATCATCCGTAGGAGAAGCCTCCAAACCTGTAACTTCCTTCTTTATCTCCTACAAAACGGCAAAGTGACAATTAACCCGTAATCCCCTTCTTTCTCTCTACTTATCTTTATGTATATCTTCTATATTTTGTGTGTATGTATATATATATTACTATATTTACTTGCATATCAATATATATATATATATATATATATATATATATATATATATAACCTAGGTCACATAAAGCGAGTGCATGAGCGAGTATGGGTGCGTGAGAGGGTAAAAATTAAAAAAAGTTGAGTGTGAAAGCACCTTAAAGCATCTAATAAAAAATATTTTATATATAATTCTAAATTGTACATATTCAATGAAAAATACATTTGAAAAGGTAGTATAAGCAAAAGTAATTTTATTAAGTGTCAACTTGAATTATAACATTGATAATTTAATGTTATTGACTAAATTTATCAAATGTTCTTACAAACTAAAATTCTTTTCATACGAATGCTTAATTTATACACAAAAAGCTAGTCCCACAGTACCCTAAAAAACTAGCTTATTATCCTCGTGTGTGTACTTACTATCTATCAATTAGAATTACTAGATACTAATTACATCAATAGAAATTTATTTATACAATATTGAATTAAGATGTAATTAATTTTTCTTAATGGACTAAATCAGAAAGGTAGTTGGAAGAGTTTATCTATCGAGTAACTGTTAGATATTTAGTATTTTTTTTATGATTATGTCTAAAATATAAGTGCGGGATACTTAATATGAGCATTAATAAATCTTAATTCGTTTTAAAGTAAGAACTAATCACTCAATTCGTCAGTTTGAGTACTGAGCGTGAGAGCAGTACGAGTGATAGGAGAACCATGTGATCTAGTATATAACCATAATCCCCCTTTTTCTCCTTGGATCCTTATCTTTATGTATATTCTATATTGTATGTACGTATTTTACTATATTTACTCGCATATATTTTGCAACTTTAAATTTCAAAGTGGGCAACAATTATGGTGAATAAATTCTAGATTTTCTTCTTATTTTGAGTTTATTTGAATAATGATACCTTATAACCTGTTAACCATGCTAAAAGTTAGTTTCACAAATAACCACTCAAATTAATTACAAACAAAGTATATACGGCAAGAAAGTGAATTGAATTTCTATTAAAAGTTAAAGGTTGAGATTAATTATTTGAATTTATTTCTTTTTTTTTTGTTAAGTTACAATATTATATATATACATATATAAATAAATATAATTATTATATATTTATGACGTTACACCGGTTGAACCAGTGGTTCGACCGGTCGAACTGGTAACTAGTAAGGCCATCGATTCTATATCCGGTCCGGTTTTATAAACATTGGTTTTGATGGTTGCATATATTTTTCCTATTTTTGTTATTTTGAACTACTTTTTTTTTTTTTTTTGGTTTTTACTATAAATATGGTTGTTGTTATATGTTCAGCAAAAACACAATTCGTTTTTATTTTCATAACAAGATCCCGTTTGGATTTATCAGTTCCTCCTATAGGGCATTGATAAATGATGATATTTCAGTCCCATAAAGTAGGTTCTGCAGATCTTTCTTGTTAAAACCTTGCCGATACAGGAATTTTTCAAAGTAAGGCGGAAGGCCGAGTGTATGAAAACCGTCGAAGAAGTGCCTCAACGTGCCGCATCCCACTACTTTGACTTGTTTATGAAATTATGAACTCCACGAGACCTTATTAATTCCAACCCATTTTATCCTTTTTAATATTATAGTATTTAAATATTATTTTTGGTCAAATAATTTAATATTTTTACACTACCCACCCAATTATACATAAAAATCAAAACACATAACAAAAATCATATTTATTTTTTCGATAAAAATGAAAATATATAAAGACCTAACCTTGAAAAAGTTTAGTAAATCCAAACAAAAAAAACTAATAGTTACAACATCAATGGTAGGTTCAAAGATGCTTAATCTCCAACAACCTTCTTTGGTAGAAATTTATAATTACTTTAATGCAATGAGTTTGTCATTTAATGGGCCAAGCCATATACTACTTTGTCGCCTTCGCCATGAATAAGAAAAGTTTTGTATGGATCCGAATATTAGGTCTCATTTTAATTATGTATTGAATGATAAATTTATATAATTATTTAACTTATTTCGTAAAAATATTTATACGCAAGATCAAAGCAAGAATTTTTATCATTTGGTACACAAATGGGATCCAAAACCCCGATTCAAATATTTTACCTAGAGGTTAAGGGCTCCGATTCTTTGAATCAGACGAATGTGAATAATTAGTTTGCCACATAGCGAATTTTATAGTCTAATATACAGTAGCTTTTTGTATTTTTATAATTATAGATGATTTATGTTATAATTTGGTGTTAATGTAAAGATATTAATATAATCGAATGATATATAACAGACCATTTAATTTTAAAAAAAACCTTGCCTTTAATCATGAAGTTTCGTTTAATCATAAAAGGATTTTTATTTTTCTTTTAAATTTCCAAAATTATCAATTATACTTTGAAGTTTGAGTTTTTGATTTTATTACCCATCATCAAGATTTTTGTCAAACGTCATTATACAAGTCATTTTATTTTTTCAAAAGACACCATTTATCAAGAGGGATATTTAATTTTTGACCATTTTTAGTTAACAAGCGAAAAATGGTCTTTAGGCTTAATCTAAGGTCTATTATCATGTTAATTGGGGTTTTGTGATTTTTAAACACAAAATGGTTAATTATCTTACTTCCAATTTGTTATTTTTCATACAGTTAGTATTGTTGTTACATACATTTTACAAGTTTAAATATTTATCAAAATATTAACATTACTCTTTTGTAAAAGTTTGAATATTTATATTATCTATACTGTTATATAAAGCGAGAATAATTTTTAATAACTAACTTTGGTCTGCCATGATTTTTTTTTAAATCTTAGATTCGACGTTCCTTGTACTTAAAAATATTTGATAGTATAGATATTACCAAATTTTTAGTACAACATTAAATTATATAAATTTTCATTAATAATAAGAATAATATTAGCGTGCTGATAGAAATGATATAAATGTGGGAAGAAAATTATGATAATAATTTAAAAAACATTGTGGAAATTTGAGTATCTTTATGGAAACTTCAACTATGACATCAAAAAATTGATATGAAAAATCAAATCAATTCCTTTTCACCTTCAGAATTTGAATATTATTTTTAACTAATTAATATTTCTATAAAATACTTGAAGAACAGTTAAAGGCCAGATGTAATGCGAGACAAATTTCAATCTATGGGACTAAAAGTGTAAGAAGTGTAAACTTCAGGACTAAAATTAAAATAAGGCCGAGTCAGAGGACCAGAAATGATATTTTCTGATTTTTAACACTCTTATCATGGACAGCTACCTCTCTTCTAATATTGTTTGTGCAAAACCCATACATCATATATTATTATTATTAATGGAGTGAGGCACACTCGATGCGTGTGTAACATAGATATAAAATATAATTTAATTATCTATTTAAATTTTAATAGTATAAAATTAAAATATTCATTAAATTTTTTTTAAATGGAATACATATTTTAAAAACTTTAATATATTTATTAAATTTATGATATGTTGAAAAATGAATCCACAATAAGATGAAATTTAAGCAATGAATAGAAAAGGAAAAATAGGAGTAGGGATGAGAGAAAAAAAAGTAAGAGAAAGTTAAAATACTTGATAATTGATATATTTGTTTTTCATTTACTTTTCTTTTTTTTTTTTTTTTTTGTGTTACTTTTTTAGTTTGTTCATGTTCTAATCAATAGGAATGTAAACACATTGAAAGACATGGCACTCATTCGGGACATAGAAAGCAAATGAAAAAAAGAACAAGAATAGTTCATTGTATGCAAATAGAACAACAAATCACAAAAGGATCTCTTAGCTTAGGTGTGTGCCATATTACACATACATGTCATCGCCTATACATAATAGGAACCCTCTCTATCCAAACTTGTATATACATCATGTTTTACACACCAGAACAATATGGTCTATCCGAACGTCCCAAGCTCGCATGCCCGTTGGATGCGAAAATTACATTCAAACCCACAAAGTGCAAGCTGAAACTCGTCTATAGACAATTTGGCTAATAGGGATATCCAAAAGGTGCACACGAGTTCTGTAGCCGAAGCCTACAAAGGATTCACCTTTTCAACGTTCAGTCCATGTAGGGCAGGGTATAATAGCACTCATAATTCTACACTCGATCAATGGCATCCAAAGATTTCTCACCAACAACATCGAGATGTTCAAAGACACTACTAGACGAGCGCGCTTCTACTCGGGCCAATTCATTCTCTGCAATGTTTTCTTCAAGACCCGAGTTTTGTTGGTTGCTCAATTCTTGGTCATGGCTCAAAGCTGGGGACGTGCTTGTAGCATCTTTCGTGGAGGGCTGCTGATTAGCCTGCTTAGGGGGAGAATCAACGGGTGATCTGACAGATGGTCTCATGGTGCCTCCCCCATTGGCACGGGCCTTGGATCGGCTCACCAAATAATTGAGCCACAAGAGGAGATCAAGGACATAAGCTTCTATCTTCTTGTTGTTTGCATGGTGGAGTGTCTCGATTTGCATAACATCAATAGGCCCAACCGTTTTGCTGTTCAGTTCAGACCTGCATTCACATGGGACACAGCTTTTACTATGTGCAATTACACAGGCTTCCCTACTTGGTCTCAAAATTACAAATACCCCCTTCTTATCGTTGAAATTTTATCAAACTTGATGTAATTTAAGAAGAGACTCAGATGACGGTATCAATACATGCAAAAGCAATTTGAAAATTTAATTAAAATTCAAATAATGGCACCATTGAAGTATGTGTGATAACTGACAGAAGGAGGTAGCATTAAGTGGAGATAAGTAACAAGGGAGGTGTATGTAATTTTGTATTCCGTATAACATTGGGAAACAGATATGAGTGTTGATTGTAATAAAAAGCTCAAGATCATTCTCTGATGAATATCCATACTCACCCCGTGTCTCCCCACTCTCCAACCCAACCGAAGCCATGATGAGCTCTGGGACACAATAAAAGAGAGATAGAGTGAATATTGCAGAAAAATGTGGATTTGTTTACCCAAAAGTTCCAAATCTTACTTAATAGTGTTTGTTGCAACGGGAACAAGCCAATGCAATGTTTTTTCCATCTCATTTTTGATTTCTGTCACCGTAAGCTGTAGAAGAGTTAAATTATACACACACACAGATTAATGTAGGCAAAAAGTGTCATCAAAAACATAAAATGGAGGAGCAGCATTCTTTTCAATGTGTACCCACACACATACACACACACCAAAAATAGTCACAGCGCCTTCCCCTGTAAATATAAATAATTACACAAATATCCTCTTTTTATGCCTCGATATTAGACATACCTCCCTTGTAACTTATTTCTGCCTTACAGTTACCACCCTTGTGCTGATAATTTACGCATAGTCAAACAATGTAGTAATTCATAATTTGGTTAACTTTTCAAATTGTTCCCGCAAGTACGGAAGACGTAAATCCAAGTTTATTAGCAATTATTTTTCATCTTCGAATAAATCTAGATGATCAAAAGGGGGTATTTGGAACTTGAAAATAAGAAGGGGAGTTTGTGCAGTTACACAAAGTGACAGGGGAGGTCAGTGTAATTCATAACCAAAAGAATACCTCCTTCTCGACACGGAAAGACTGCAACTTGGATCGTAAAGAATCTTTAATATTTGGTGGTAAGCTCTGATACAATGTATCTCTGGAGCTTTGAGACATGGAACTTGAACGAGCTACCTGTCACATGAGAAGATTGCTCAGGGGAAATGCTTATCTCCACCTTACAGTTACTCTTTTTAGTTGGTCATTACGAAAACCGAAATAACTAGTTATAGTAAGCATGAAAGGGTCATACCAAATATGGTATTATTATACATATGGTTCTAAAGCATTTAACTAAGCTTCCTTTTCTGTAAAATAGAAGGATATACAAAATCACCAATTGAAAGAATAAGTTCAATTGAAAACTTTTATACATAGTAAAATTATATCATAATCATAGTTAATAAACAACTAAACTTGCTATCACACTTCTCGATAAATTTTAATAGTTTTGGTGAAAAAAAGGAGTTTAGGATTTTTGAAACCAAAAGTGTAAGATCATGAATTACATGTAGTGTAATTCGTGCTACCGTAACCAAAAGGTAAAAAAAAATGCTAGTCAATACAAGCAGCACAGGTTTTATAATTACGCGAACATTCATCAATCCTGAGCTTAACTACTGACAATCTTCAAAGTGAGATGAAAAATATATATAAATAAATAAAAAGATATACATATACTCACAATTGAGTCAATCTGCAGAATAATGTTAGCATAATGCAATGCAAGCCCAGCAGGCCCCAACCTTTGCTGATATCTGCTGATTTCCTTTTCTGGTGTTTCATTTCCTGCTGGTGATCAAATAAGAATGTACAAGCACGAGTATGTAAAGGATAATCTTAAAATGTTTTCATAAAAATTATGAAAAATTCCAGATAGATATATCCCAGAAATATGAACTCCTACATTCATGAGAGTCAATTTAGCAAAAGTTACTTATCTGAAAAGTCAATTTAAAAATAGTCATTTTCCTTGTTTTGTGAAAGAAACATTTCGATATAAACGTCCATTTAGGTCAAACTTGTACCTGGATTACCAAATGTATGGTTTATTTCCTGATTCAAAAATAACACAATATCCACAAGCTTCCCCATAACCTGCTATCAACATTGGAAATGTCTTAAAGAAAGATTGCAAATTTATTTAAGGCAAAAAATAAGAACTAATATTACCTACGAAGTCATGAAAAGATGTGATCTAGACTATGAGGGTGTTTGCAAAAGCTAAAAAAAGTGATCTATGCTTTTGGCTGAAAAAAAGCTACTAAGGAGTGTTTTACTTTACAACTTCTGCTTCTGAAGTGCTTAGAAATAGGTAAAAAAGTAAAAAATCTGAAAGCTGCTCCACCCTTGCTTCTGATTTTACTTCTACTTCTAGTGATTCAAGAAGCAGAAGCTTTTGCAAACACCCCCATTAAAAATAAGCTTCTTAATCTGCTTATTTTAATTAGAAAATAAGCTCAGAGAAGATACCTCTTCCATACTTCTGGACCACAACGACTTTTTCTTTAAGTTTTTGACTAGGCTCCTTTGGGTTTTTAGTTTCCCAGACAAAATGTTTAGGCTGTTGTCTCTATCTCCTGTAATGAAATCAATCAAGAAAACACATTCACTACTTAGTCAAATATCCCTTAATAAAATTACATTTAGCACATTTTCTGTTTAAAAATAAAAAGAGAGAGAGCATGCACTATGATCGATTTTCCACAGTCTTGGCCCATATTAAAATAGAAACTTGAGTAGAATGCTTTAATCAATGAATTAACCAAGAAATGAATAAGATATATCTATTTCAGGGAAGAGGCTTCACCCGAAACTTGAAATTGTTCGATGATGTTACCTCTTTGAGCAGCGTTGAATCTAAGCTCCTCCAGACGCTTACGCTGGTAATTTTGCTCGAGTCTGTCCAGTGTGGTAAACTCCTGGTATAGCTCCTGCACACACACACACAAAAGAAAGAAATTCAAGATTTTGTTTTATAAATAATATTTTTGGCAGCTTTTGGAAGGAATCATGTATTCTCGTGAAGGGGTAATACTAACAGCTGTAAGTTGAACTGAAGTCATCAATTGCATCATCACTGATTCTGCCGTTTCCTTCGATTGCTTCTGAGGGTTACGTTCTCTGCTACGTCTGGACGAATAGAAACCAGGAAATATCAAAACATGTCTCAAACATGAAAACCACTGATAAAGAAGATAAAGCTTCAGTGAGTAAATTACTTCTCGAAGAAGCGGTCCAAATTGTGCCACTGAGGATCTTTACATCGATTTCCAAAGCGGATTACTTCCCCCGAGAAAACTTTCAACTCCTCCCTGTTTACATAATAAAAGAAAAGGGTCAAGTAAGCCGTCCTCCCTCGTAAATATGTGTAATTACACAAACACGTACTCTTGATTTCAAAATTACAAATACCTCCTTCTAACCATAGAAAATTGATCAAATCTAACAAAATTTATCAACAAATTTGAATAACATCTTCCATATATGTAAGAGCAAGTTGATAAGTTTATTAATATTTGAATAGTGGCATTATTTGTGTAGTAACTGATAAATGGGGGTAATGGTAAGCTAGAGATAAGTTATAAGGGAGTTATGTGTAACTTTGAGACCAAGAAGAGGGGTTTATATTTTTGCACATACGAAGATAGAAGGATGCTGTAATTGTTACTAAAAATTATTTTCATCAACTTTTATTAAGAGAAAAATTTAGAGATGCCATACTAGGAAATTCCAGTGGCTGGCATCATCTGAGTTAATTAAACTCTCTAAATTACAAACCTTTTGTCTGCTGCAACAATGCTTAAAAGTTCATCCATGTCATTTGATATTAACTGTTGAACACCTTCTTCGGGAAGCACTACTTCTCTTAGTTGCCGTATGCTTCGGCTCGAAAGGGATTGCATGAGATTTGAACCTTTAACAATCGTATTGGCAACCTCGAATGATAGAATGGAAAGTTCATTGTTTCTTGTTGTTGTTCCTGAAACGAACCCAGCCGTTAGGCTCAAATTTTTCACACTCCCAAGTCCAGCACTCCCAGCTCTGCCTAAAAAAGAACCCACTTCTGAAACCTGCAAAAATACTTGCACCAATAAGCTTAACTAGGCCACTCATTCTTAAAATCTTGAAATTGGTGATTCTAGACGAATTCTAAGCATGAACATTCATATTATTATTCTCCAAATCTTGAGCAATAACATTGTAACCGTATGCATTCAAAACAGTAGCTTGTAGTAAACCACAAAATATCTTGTTCTTAAAATAGTATTTACGCCTGTTGGATCACAAGGAAATATGGACAAGTTATACATGAAAATGAACAAAAGGAAATTAGTGATTTAGCATACTGGTGGCAGAAGTGTGGGCTTTGTTCCCAGGTATTGAAAACCAAAGCTCAAATATTATAGAAGTATTTATCAAGTATAGTGTATTCTCGGGATACCATCAATCAGAGAGGTTCAATTCTTAAATAGGTCATCGAACATTGTTTTGTTCAATCACCAAGAAAGTATTAGACTTGATGTGCTCTTCGGTTGTGTTTGGTTTGGTGGATTTGAAGTGAAGGATTTCAAATCCAAAACATCGAATCCACTGAACTTGTTTGGATTAACAGCAACTAAAGATTCATTCATAATGCACAATCGAAGTTACTGTAACAGCACGATGTGTCGGTTCTAGACAGTTCCACTCAGCTTGGAGGAATTCAATGAGTGCTACACATCTTAGATTGCCAGAGTTTTGTTCTCTGTTGAATAATACAAGCAAAATAGCCTTTTGCGTTTCTCCACATCATACTTGCTCCTGCTTTACAACTCTCAAACATTTTTGTCATCTGTTCTAATCCTACTTGATTTTGAGTGAGCATATGAAAAGTGCATGTGGTCTTTCTGTTTAACAATGCATAAAGTACTTTCACCTCACTAGAATAGCTAAAAGTACCCAACCAAATAGCAACACATCATGAAAACGCATACTTGTTATCTCTTCCTACCATTTTCTCAACAAACTCATTATCAAACTCGCATTTGTTCACTGAGTTATGCTAGAGCATATCAACAATCTATATGAGCCCCTAGAGTGAGTGGACAAAATATAACTACTCCCATCTTTTTCCTTGGAAAGAGCCATTTAGAGGTCCTTCACCATGTAATATCATGAAGAATGTCTGAATTTGTATATCAATGCAATCTATAGAGCAACATTAGTTCTTGTATCCTAATGACAACCTTAATCCTCATTCCAAACATACAAGAAAACACTGTCTCCATCTGATACTACTGAAGAGGCAAAACAAAAGAACTGGTTAATATTTACCTTAGCGGCCCTCAATGATCTAGATTTTCGATATGAACTCCTATGATATTGAGGAATCCCATCGTAAAACTCATCATCACTGGCATCTGAATACCGGGCCGATGATCTTGGGGATTCTTTAGCTGCCATTTCCTT
>JAOWBU010000723.1:0-25000 GCA_026212405.1 Petrea volubilis
GCTGTAGCTATAACTGCAATGCTTTTTTCTAGCATTCATTTTAAAGTTTTGTTATGTAAGAGGCATTGACAGGAATGTTCTTTTCAATGAAGTTATTTCAAGATGGATATTAATATGTTGATGAGTGGGAGACTAAGAGAAGTTGTCCTTTACTAACTGGTTTCCTAATGTTTTCTGCATATATCTCATTCTTTATTTCACTTGGTACTTCTTTTATCCTGAATTAGTTTCATTGCTATTGAAACCCCATGTTATTCAAGGGGGTTTCTTATTTTCGTGCCTTGCATTAAGGTTCATATGCTGATATACTCTCGGTCCTATCGTTTGCGTATAGATTTTTGAAAAGAACCCAACAACCATTAAGAACTACGGAATCTGGTTGAGATACCAGAGTAGAACTGGCTATCACAACATGTACAAGGAGTACCGTGACACCACGCTGAATGGTGCTGTTGAGCAGATGTACACTGAGATGGCTTCTCGTCACAGGGTCCGTTGTCACTGCATCCAAATTATCAAGACAGCCACCATCCCAGCCAAGCTCTGCAAGAGGGAGAGTACCAAGCAATTCCATGATTCCAAGATCAGGTTCCCGTTGGTGTTCAGGAAGGTGAGGCCACCAACAAGGAAGCTCAAGACAACATACAAAGCAACGAGGCCCAACTTGTTTATGTAAACTGTTTGGGCAATTGTTGAACGGGGAGAAACTGAGAAAGGAAAGTGAGCAACAAGAATCTGTCATCGTTAGTTTTGTTGAATTCATGACATCTTCGGTTTTGTTTGTCTGCCATCTGACTTTCAATATTTAGAGAATTATTTTCAGATATGCAGGATGGTTATGATTTTGTTTGTGTTAGACTATTACAAAGTTCTCCTTTCATTTATATATTCCCCTTATATGATTTGCTTCTGAAGTTATTGCTATTTATATCCTTGATTATTCCGCACATATGTTCTGATCAAGTATTTTTGTTTGGTCGTCGCTTGTTATTTTTATTTAATTCCTTTCGTCTCGTGTTTGCAACCCTCTTGGGGGTTTTCCTGTGCTAGGAATGAGGTTTCATGCAGCTCCGAAATTCTATTTTATTCATAATGCGAGTACCGAGTAGTGAATGTCTAATGGAAAGTGTTGCTCCTATTTATTGAAAATTTTCTCTCAAGCAGTGCAAATAATCGGGAGTGTTAGTTTATTTCATACATCTTTGATGGTTTTGTTTCTTCCTGATGAAGACTGTTGAGACTTAATTCAACATTTCTTATGAATATTTGATTTTTTAGGTGACCCCTGATAATGATTATGATTATGATGGCTTGTTGAGATTTGTGTATGACAAATAAAGATCTACGTACACTTAAAAAGCCTTTTTTAAGATCCCGTGAGGGTATATAGAATGGATTTGGACAAACTTGTCACATGAACGAGTCTGCTTTGGTTCGGCAGTGTCTACATGAAAATAACACATGCAAGAACAGGCACAAGGGCTTTTCTATTTTCAGATTTGGATGCACAATGTCAGGATCAATATTTGGATTTGTATTCATTATCAAAATACGTGTACACACACATACAAATATATGTATTTATATATATCTATATTTATATACGTATTTGCATTTGTATCTTCCAACTTTCTTAAAACGCCATTTACATTCAGCCCGGACCCGGCGAGCTCGACCCATTTGCAAAACTAGCTACATACCTCCAAAGCAACTAGAAAGTTGCATGTGATTAACTAGTTTGTTGGATTCAATCATCTTCCTTTACGAAAACAAAAATATATATATAAGCACAAAAGAACAACAGATGTCATTAGATAATACACCTTACACCTTAGTCTAGTCTAATCAAGCCTCTAGGCCATAATTAACATGTAGATTAAAAATGGCCAATTGATTACCTTTGTTTGAGTAAAGTAAGTAGAAAGGCAATCAATTGCCAAAAACCATTATACCCTTCAAATGCAAAGGAGTAAAAAAAGCAGAGGATGAAAGGATACGATATCATTGCATTCCTAATAAAGCCAGGGACTCTTTAGGTTCACTTTTTCTTACAACAATTCGCCCCCCTAGATAAAGTTCAATCACGAGGACAACATCAAATTCACCAACCTCAAACACATCAAAATTTCTCGTAAATCTGTAAATTCTTGTTTCTTGGACAATGCATATGCTGCTGCAGATGATGTTTCGTCTCAGGATTTTCGCCAGTTTGGCTCTTTTTTTTCTCGTACATTTCGCTGAATGCTCACTCTACCGACAGAACAAATATGGGATTCTTCGGAACAACACCATCAATGAACAACATGTAAATTCACCAAGCGGTTTCGGACTTAGAGAGACCATTATCTTAGTGATGATTTTAATAACTGATTTTCTTTTGTTTTCTTGTTTTTTGCAGGTAAATAGTCAGAAGACATCTGATATTGTGGTTCATGGTATCCTCCTATGGGCATCAATGGGATCGTTGATGCCAATTGGAATACTAATAATGAGAATGTCAAGTACAAGGGAAGTCCAACCCTCAAGGCACAAAATGTTGTTTTACCTTCATGCAATTTTGCAGGTAGGCAATGAAACCATGGAATACATACATTAAAGAGAGCGAAAGAGTGTGTGTGTGTTTTTTCCCTCTCTCTCTCTCTCTCTCTCCTCCCCCCCCCCCCCCCCCCCCTCTCTCCTTTTTTGGTTGAATGTGACCAAACCATCATGCTCCTTTATGGCCATATGCTGGTATAATTAAGCATTTGTTATCTTTTTCAAGCTGCATAATCATGATGCTCTTTGATAGTGGGCTGAGAATTTGAGTCTTTTTTATTAACATTACTAAATAACACAGCCGACAGCTAACTAACTAGCTCATAACCAAATCAAAACCAAAATTTCATCAACATGATCACATCAGGTTTCTTGGTAGGAATTAATCTGTTACTGAAACTAAATCTTATTTTCAACTTCATTCAATGATAATTCATTTTTGACAGTTGCAAGATTTTCCTGGTTTATAATACAACTCTCAGTATGTTTAAATACATTTTCTTGGATAGTTCGCTAACAGTATTGTTTCTTTACAATTTGAAGGCCCTCTCTGTGCTACTCGTTACTGTTGGAGCAGTTTTATCGATAAGAAACTTCGAAAACACCTTCGACAACACTCATCAACGAGTAGGACTCGCGCTTTATGCCGCCATTTACGTGCAAATTCTGGTCGGATTTCGAAGGCCTAAGAGGTAACACTAAATTCAATTTATTTTCTTGAAGAAAAGAATGCAAAATTATGACTATCGCCCCTGTGTTTATGCCAAATTACCAAACCCCCCCTAAACCGTTTATAATTACCAAAACCCCTATGTTGTCACACTGTTTTCAAGAAACAACCTTCCATTAGTAGACCACTCCTGTGTTTATGCCAAATTACGAAAGATTCTGTTTTATTTTTTTGAATTTTTTTTTTCAGATTATTTATTTATTTATTCAGGGGAACCAGAGGGAGAAGTGCCTGGTACTTCCTACACTGGATTCTTGGAACAACAATATCTATGGTGGGCATTTTTAACATATACACAGGTCTACAGGCTTACCATAGGAGAACATCAAAAAGCACAACTCTTTGGACCATAATTTTCACAGCTCAAGTCTCTTTCATGACCATTTTCTATCTGTTTCAAGACAAGTGGGAGTACATGCAAAAGCAAGGGATCATTGTGTCCGGTGTTGGTGCACCACCAGAGACCAGCGCCGCAGCTGATCATGTGGAGAGCCAAAAGGATTTCTTGAGTGAGCCAAGCAGGAAAAGCAATGCACTCGGGACTTACTTTTCAAGAACCAATGCTCTTAATAAATTATTTCAAGTGACATGAAATAATTAATTTTCTTTTCTTTTCTTTTACGCAGTTCGTGTTTTTTTTTTTTAATAGAAATGTTAAATGGAGCCTTATCATTAGAATTTGTGATTAACGATTCGGATTTTGAGTCTCGTTGATGTTGCTAATTCTAATTCTAAGGCTTCGAAATTACATATTTTATTAGAATTCTATGCATTAAAGTGTGATTTTGTAACGTTTGTGTTCAAATATTTTGTACAGAAATGGAGATTTTATGCAGAATTTCTTGTATTATGCCTAGACTCATTTTATTTTTCCAAAACGAACTCCAATGTATAGATTCATTCATATCCTGTTATCTTCTTTTCTCTGTTTTGCACTCAAATAAAGTTAAAAATTCCTTCACAATTTTCATTACTATCAAAGATGAAGAGACAATATAATTCTTTTTTTCTTTCTTTCTTCACGCATAAATTGATTTGCAGGAAACATGTGAACTTGTTTTTTTTTTTTTAGGGGTAATATCAGAAATTGATAAAATTTTGGATCAAAGCAGCACCATGTGCATGGCCATCATCACCATCATACACATGAGTAATAATGCGACTTGAATAAATTTTCACAGTCAAATTAATCTTATTATGTTTCAGATTTGATTTTCGATTATATTTTCTTGTCTGCAGATTATGATGGTGTCGTTTGAAATTATATGTAACTTCTCGATTTTATATATTTTGGATTCAGTTTTCTGTTTTTTTTCCATATACTAATAATCTATACTATTATATAAATGGACAACACCCTTTAGTAACTATTTTTGATTTGCTTATTTTTTTGATCTGGCAATTTCTATTCTTTTTCTTTTTTCCCTTTTACATTCTCCGTCATCTCTCATGTTACACGTTCTTCTTTATTTCTCCCTCCCCTCTCTCTTCTCTCTATTCTCTTTTATCTCCCAATATTTTTCAATATTATTTTCCTTAAATTTCTTTATAATTGTTTTCTTAGTTTGCTTTATTTTAAATTACTTCATTTTTACTTATTACTAATTTTATAAATCTATTAAAATTAATTAAAAATATTTTGATAGTGTAGATACTATAAAAAAATTAATAAGTCATTAAATTAATTTTTTTTTATTATGCACATAAATCGAGTGTGCCAATATTAATAATAATAATAATAATAATAATTTAATTGCTATCAACAATTATTAAAGTTTTATAATCCCTATTTTTATTAAATAATCATACTTCGAATGTATACTTGTAAAAATCAAATACTCATTTTTTGAATGTGTACAAAGACAAGTATGACGCGTGTATTATTTCGTACGACCTTTTTTTATTATTAATGCACGCATGTTCACTTACCAACTTTATTTGATTTTAAATTTTAAATAATGATATTTTGATTGTATATGATAACAAAAGTAATGCATAAGTTATGAAGTATTAATTAATTGTTTTTGGTAATGATTGTCTTATTTAAACATGATTAAAGTATTATCTGGATTCTCTTACATTCTTTAGATCATTATCTAATAAATCAAATTATACTATAAAAATATAGTTATTTAATTTATTATGTAGACCTAAATATGAAAAAAAATATTTTATTGGAAAAATATCTTTCTAGTTAAAAAAATAAATAAAAATGAAACACTGAACAAGATTACAAGAATACAAACACTCCGAGCCCATCGTCCAGATTTTTTTTTTTAAAGATTTTGAATAATTTTTAGCAAATTCTATCTTATCTCTCCAAACTTTTATCACAATTCACTTTTACATAATTTTTAAGCAATTTAAGAAAATAAATCGTTGCAAATACTATGTACAAAAGGCAAAATTTCAAACCTTATATTTCCGAAGGTTCTAAAACAATTTTGAGCAAAAGAGAGGACTTCCACTAAATTTGCACTTCCAAGAACTTGCTTTTCAAATGCAACCTTGCTAATTTTTGTACTCGCTACTCTGCACCCTGGGGTTTAAATTTAATCCATATTGTCCGGTATAAATAGAGAGAACGACAAGATATCCAGAAATGGTACAAACATCCTTTTATTGTGCTAATGACAATCCTTTCAGTCATGAAAAAAAACTTACAAGAAAAATAAATAATTACTAACAGCAGTCTCTGCACCATTTCTTAATGAGGACTTAAGTAGGAGAATGTACAAACTGCAAACTTCACCAGTTCTGAGTCGCCTTCGTCACACCAAGAGTAACGGCAAGAGCAGCTAATAGAGCCTGCAAGTATCGATAGATAAGCGAATGCATATTATCAAGATAATATTTAACTGTTGCAAAATCTTATGCAAGTAAAGTTGCAAGGACCAGGTCGAATTATAGACACAGCGTGTTTTGATTCTCAACCCAGACCCCAGAAAGACCACAAATATAACCAAAATGCACCGCACATGCTCAATAAGAAGTGAAAGCAAACACTAATGGATATGTCAGAATTAACTTGCTATTCCTAATGTTGCCAAGTATCTGTATGAGTAATTAAGAAGTTATTGTTAGGATGGAAAGAACTGAAATTAGAAAACTAACAACCACATGCCGAACCGCCTGTGAGAAAAAGATGGTTAATTGAGCTCCAGATGGACTGAAATTTCTGAAGCTCGTCAGAAATTTGAGAGGGACTCTTGAACTCCAAAGTTTGCCAAGATATTTCGGATGGAGCAAACCATAAGCCCCACTCTTATATGCACCAAATGTTTCTATCTTTCCCCTTTTCCTTAATGCTATGTTTGATCAATGGATTTTAGCAAGGAAAATGCGAAGGAGTTTTTTTTTTTTTTTTTTTTTCATGCTTTAAGTGATAGAACTCTATGCTTTATTTTGTGATCCTTTTCATTTTCCTTAATACTTTTAGCCATGAAACCCTACGAATCTACGATCCAGACACAGCATCAACAAATAGCTCAAGGAACACGCAAGCCATCGCATATCCTCCCATTTCCCTACTTTTTATACTCAAACGAGCAAACCAATTCCATTCTTCATCTATGTCCTTCCATTCACCACACTCATTCAACCTAATAAGTCATGAAAAATATTATAATCTTTAGATAATTCTGTTAATGACTCCAAAACCCTTGTAAATCTTTATAAGTTTTCTAGTACAATCAACTCAAATAATCTGTACAAGTAGAGAAACATGACCAACATGTGACGGCTGGATAGAACAGGTTAATCAAAAATTCAAAACACCACAGTGAAAAACTTCACATATATATCTAAAATTATGAAATATCTTAAATATCACCAGGCAAACCCTGAAGATACAGTGGAAAGAAATGAACTGAGATCCCCTCGGCAATAATTGCACACACTTACAGCTATAGAGCATGCAATGAGGCCAGGCTTCTCTCTGTAATCCAAACGAACACATAACAGTATAAAAGCTCCAATGTACCAGGGAATTGCACCAAGAAAGAAGCCGGTTATAAACCTTGCAACAAAATCAGGCAGAATCAGTAACCAATTTGTATTTAACAGAAGAATTAACAAATTAAGCTGGTAGAAGCATAATGATAAGATCCCATTTGCATTGTCAAACTAAATAATGCCCAAACCAACCTTTACCCTACACAGAATTAGAAGTACAAAAAATTGCAGCAAGAGCCAAAATTCATTTTGTTTTAATAAATTTTTCCATGAAGAACCTGAGGAATCATTTGAAGATAAAATAAACAGAAAGAAGCAGAAAGATCAAAGAATCTGGAAAATCATTATTAGTTGCCTGATAGGTTTAGGCACATGTATTGTCTCTTGAGGGAAAAGAATGGGAAGTGAGTACGAGAGTATAACAGTGGAAATAGTAACTTACAAGAACCATCCAATCCCCACACCACAACAAGGGAGTCGTTCCTCTCTAAAAGGCCGTACTGGAGCAATGGCATAACCTACAGCAACCAGAAAACAAAACAAAAAATAAAAAAGAGGTCAAATCCTGTGCCAATTGTCAAGAGACGATGAATAGTTTCGGTCCCGAGTTTTTCATGCCAATTTAGTACCTTTGCCAAGTTAGTCACATAACTTACATTTATTCCCACGTTTGGATCGAACTCTAAGAGTTACATGGTGGATTGCTCGCTACAGACCACTCTGGGACACTTTATCTGAACCTCACAACCAATCCCAACTATGAATATAAAATCTACATACAGACAATCAATGATAGACTCCAGTTATGACAGGCCTACCAGCCTTCCAAATCACCCCTTTCTTCACATTCTTTATTATATGGCCATCTCAAATTATCATCGTCCAGAAATCAGTCGTCCGACTAAGTCAGAGACTAACAGTAAGATATGGTACCCATAATGCCCAAGGTGAGCAAAATATAGTTCGTTCATACAGAACGAATCAATTCATCACGTCATAAAACCAGTTTATTTCCCAATTCAAAGTAATTACCCGTTGGTCATTTCTCTTTCCGATGCAAAACCAAAATACCAAATTTCTCTAATACATTCATACAATCAAGAACCCGATCTCAAATGAAAAATCGGTAATTCAATTAAGATATTTCAAATATTTATCTCGACAAATCGTAACCCAAATTATATTAAATACCGGGAACGGTTTGATATCCGTGGGGATAGTAATGCGGCGAGGAGCCGGAGAATCCAGGAGGCGGCACAGGCTGAGGGAACCCGATCACCGAATGAGACGGCGGCGGTGGTTGAGGTTGATAATTGGCCACGCCTTGAAAAGTACCGTAATAATAATTGAGCGGAGGCTGAGGTTGAGGTTGCTGCTGCGGCGGCGTCGGATGTGAAGAGTTGTCGCCGACCTGGTAGACCCCTCTGGTCTTTCCTTCGCTGCTCATCTTCTTGAGAATCGATTATCGGATCGCGGTGTTAGGGTTCCGGCTCTCTGAAACCACGTCGTTTTGGAGGTTGATTGAAATGATCGATTCCAACTTCGAAAGGCAGCTGGCGCCTTACCCTTGCCGCGTTGTGATGAACTGGGCCCACCCTTTTGTTTTTTGTTGGGTTATATAATAGAAAAGACAGCTGTATTTGTTTTCTTTTTTGAATGTGTGTTTTTTTTTGGGAAAAATCTCATTTGTGACAGTTTTACAATTCCGTGTTTTTAATTTTCGAATAAAAGTAGAAACTAATAGGAGGATGAAGACCATTAACAAAAATGTACAGCTTGGCTCAGCTTTATTTTGGCAAATCATATTCTAATCTCAAAATAAAATAAGTATTTCGTAAAAAATTTATTTCACTTTTAGGTAAATTATATTTAAGTACCGCAAACTTGTAAATGCATGGTCGTGATACCCATCATTTGTTATTTGTGCGCTAACGGTTTTCTTTTACCATTCTGGAAAAAAATATTCCTAGAATATTTTGAAGGAATATCGGGTAATGTTCTACTAAAATAGTGAAAAAAGACCATTAATAAACTAGTAATAAACGTTGACTACCACGGCTGCACATTTACAAATGTTAGGATACCAAAATACAAAATACATCAAAGATCAAAGTGCTTTATGTAATACTCTTCTTTTTTTTTAAAAAAAAAAAAAGATATTATTCAAAAATCTTAAATCATTTCAAATCATTGCAAAAATAGATATATGGTATTTACATCTTTCATTACTATTTCGATACAATTATACATTTTAATTAAATGCAAATAAAATTACAACTTCACCATAAGCATAGCATAAATTATATATCAAACAAAACTTTACATGAAAACATTTAGAGAAACATTCATCTCCTTCAAAATAAAACCTCAATTTTCATACATACATATACCGAGACATATTTATATACAACAATATCTCACTCAAAACATTCAAAAGGGAATATGAGATATCAAATGCGAATATGAAATCTATATGTTTTCTCAATAACAAGATCATTTAAATACCATCTTCCAGACAAGATAGCAAAATTAGAAATTCATATAAAGTATCAGCTTACACATGAATTCTGAATATCCGTATGCTACCTCGCTGATACGATTTCAAGTAAGGAAGAAAATTAGATACTCGGACCTTCTCAGTGAGGTCTGTGACAGTAACATTTGCCTGTTCGGTCAGCTCCATAAAATAGTCGAAAGTACGTACATTACGAATCACGGAAGCAATATATGCAACGGGCCCGTTGCCTGAAGGATGGCGCAGAAGCTCATCAGCTGGAGAACCGTTGCTCGTTTGATCATCTGAACTTCTACTCTTCAAAAGAACAGACAGGACCCGAACGAGATGCGGGAGGCATGACGGATTGTAAATAATATCAGCACCTAAACTGTGGAAAAGAAAGTGAAATAATAGGAAAATTACAATAAAAACATAGCAATAATTACAGTGCCTTCCCTTGTAACTCTGAAAAATGGGACGATTTACCTATTGGTACAGAAATAACATGCCTTCTATTGACTATTATGAACAGTTAAATGATGCTATGCATTCAAACTCTAGCAGACTCGACAAATTTTTCTTATATGTTTGATGATGTTATCCAAGTCTTTGACACAATTTTGCGGTTTTTGGTTAAATTACAATGATCAAATGGGTATATTTGTAATATTGAAAACTAAGAGGTGAAGTTCGTGTAATTGCAAATAGCTACAGGGGCGGTCACTGTAATTAACCCCGAGAAAATAAAACACGGAAAAGTAGACAATTGGGATCAAACAGATAAAATGCTATATTTACGCCAACTTCAAACATATATTTATGGTACTTACATTATGTCCGGGGCAAAGCAATGGAGATCATCCTCTGATGCAGATTCCCATGGCAAACAAACACAATGCACCTATTATTACGAGTATTAGTCAGCCAGCTATTAAGTGATTAAAGCCTTGATGGAGAGTGAGGAAACAAGAAAAACATAATCAGACATTACTAAAACTGACCATATTGTGATGTACGAGGTTGTCTAACACGTGATTCCCGGTGGTGCTAAGGTGGTTCAATTCCAAGTTAACCTTCATATTTGCTAAAGTCGATAAGTCGCCATCACTTAGTATTACCTGCATCACGTCATCAAGTTAACCCTTTCGTAGTATCTGCAAAGTACTGATTGTGTAACCCAGAGAATGTATATAAGATTTCATCAGTAAGTGAAACTTTTATCTGATATTACGACTAAAAACATTCAAGGGTGGCATACCTTCGATGCTTTCACAAAGGATAGACAAATGCCAACCAATCCAACGCCCGAACCAACCTGTTTTGACACAAGCAAATGGTAATTCCACTAATACAATGCAGCATATGGAATTAAACAAAACATAACCCCTGTAGCAATAAAAAAACATATATAGGATACAAGTTATACCACAGGCGTGATACGGGGGATAAATTCAAGATGTGTTAGTTTAAAGTTTGGCAAGATACACAAATGGAACCAATGGAGGGGACATAGCGTAGCGTTTGCAAAATTGTGCATCTCACCTCAAAGCAACATTTATTTGCGAATATTTCTGGGTAAGAAAGTATAAATTCTGACAGGAAAAGACTTGATGGCCAAATAGAGCACCTATATGAAATTTACATGTACAACAACAAGAAGAACAGCAAAGAAAAATGTCAAACACGTCAAAGCAAAGCTATGCAACTTAAAGAGGCAAGATAAATACACTAAATATTACTTTTTTCGGGGGTAAAATAAAAAGTTGGAAAAATATAATTAAAAGAAGAAAAAGAAAAAGGAAGAAAGAAAAGAAATAACGTTAATACATTACCCAGTATCTCCTTCAAGCATGTTGACAGAACACTGAAGTTGAACCTCCAATTTCCTAGAATTTGAACAATTTATGATCCCAGAAGACTCTATCCATGTATCAAAATATCAGAAACTCAATACTGAAGTCAATTAAACATTAACAAGAACAAATGAACAAAATGAGAAACACACAAAAAAAATTACCACAAGGGAAAAGAAACGAGATCGTTTTCAAGACTCTTGAGGTCCCCTTATCATCATCCTAACACACAAATTTAGCAAATAAAGTAAGATTAATTCAAGAGACAAAAGAAGAAAAAAAAAAAGAAATTGTAAGCATATATCACAGTGTACCTGTACAGAAACCATATAAGAGGCATACTGCTCGTACAATTCATCCAAAACGAGACCGCCACTCGATTCAATTTCAAGAATTAATTTCTTGAGAAATCTTTTCAAATAGGGCCCGTGCCACTTCAAATCCTGAAAAGACCCACGAGTTTTTTCTTTCAAAAAGATTGTTCTATTTTTTTTTTGTATTGTTTTTCTTGGATTCTTGACTAGAAGAAAAGAGGGGCTTACAGCATTGCTGATACAACGGTGCCAAATGCATCTCTGCACACTCTCAGTGATGGAACCTCCACCATAGTCCCTAGCGTCCAAGAATATTGCAATCTAAACTTGATTAAGTAGACTAAGCAAAACTTGGAGCGAGAGAGAGCGAGAGAGAGAGAGATGACCTAGCGAAGGAGACGACGACGTCGGGTGGTTCCATGGCGAGAAAAGCAGAGACCATATGGAGGCAAGAAGGGAGCGAGGCGTCAAGTTCTTGCTCCGCCGCCATAGCCAAGGTATTTGAGAGATGTTTGATTTCTAATTTCTTGATTTCTTTAGCGATGTTATATATAGTTTTTGGGCCGGTAATAAAGATCACTCACTTCCAAGTTCAAAAAATAGTGGCTTTGAATAAAAATAAAGAAATTAATTCCAACGGTCAAATATGAATTAATAAACACGATTTTTTTTTTAAATATAACTCAAAAAGGTTTATAGTTTAACTTTTCTGATCTAATTATTTTATTATTTATTTTTTGACCTCACCAACAGTAATTTTTGTAATAATATTTTAATAAACTCGCTGTCGTCGACCACGAGATAGATCAAAACTTATAAAAAAAAAATTCAGGTTAAAAAGTTAAACTATATACCTTTTTGAATTATATTAAAAAAAAATCCTAATAAAATACGATTATTTTTTTTATTCTCGTAATGGAATTTTTAATTAGTTACTAACAATATTTATTAAATATCAATGAAATAATTTGATATAGAAAGTGAGAGAATTATTATATTTTGAAAATATAATTTTCAATTGAATAATGAGTTTCATAAATTGTTATTGCCACATTAAATATTCTTTCACCTACTATACAGAAGCTATTATATCACATTAAAAAAATACATTAATTTAATGATAAAGCTCCCAAATTAACATTATTCATTTAAATGTTATTTTTAATTATGATTGGGCGACATAAATCTTTATATTTTTTTATAAAATAATTTATTACATATTAATTAAATATATTATCAAATGAAAATCAGAAATTATATCCATTATGAATAATTATTACGAAGAAACAACTGTCAAATAGAATAAACCTATGCGTGTACACCTCTTAATTTCTTAAGATAAGACTTTTCTTTTTTCCCATAACCCTCCGTTTGGTTCTAAAATTTAAAAAAATAAAATAAAATAAAATTTTTTTTTTACTTAAAATAATAGTATTTTATATTTTTATTTTTATTATTTTTATTTTCTTCTTATTTTTCCTCCATTTAATTTTAAAATTTTAATAAAAAAATAAAATAATTTTTTTTTTTCACTTAAAATAATAATTCTTTATACTTTTATTTTTATTATTTTTATTTTCTTCTTATTTTTCCTTATCAAAATTCTTATTCAAAACATAGCCTAAATGTTTCCTTTTCAATATACACACACATATATATATATATATATATATATATATATTCTGAAGCAAAAGCCCAACATGCCCAAACCCCTACCCTCACATTTTATCCCCCAACCTCATCATCAACGACGGAGAAGGGCATCGCTGGAGACACCTGGTACTAGGTTTCATTCTATTCCCTCTATTGTTTTTCGGGCATTCTTTAGCAACTGCACATGTATCTATGTTCTAAGTGCAAATTTGATTTATTATTTGTTTTGCGTTTGCTTGTATAATGTTTTATGTATTTCGATTCTTCTTTGCTCTGCTTGAATTTCTTCCCAGTTTCTTGTTCTTGCCCAATTGCTGCCAAGATTGCTTAAGTGAAAGTAAAAAAAACTGTTCTTGGCTAATTTTTTATTTTCTTCTTGGGATTTAATGTTTCTCAGGCAACATTGTACTAGTTTTCTGGCTTTATTGTGCAGTTCCTTGGCTTTTATTGATGTCTATGTTCAATCCATTGGTTTGAGGATTGTAGAAATGGGATAATAAAACTTTATTTGGTATATTTTCTATCGACTTTTGGGAATCAAAATGAGGGAGAACGAATTATTTTAAGCTGAAACCGAATGGGTAGCAGAGCAGAGTATTAGGAGATGACAAAGTTGGATTAAGAAATAGATAAAAAGTGGATTAAGAACACATGGATTAAAATGGGACCAAGATTATTTTTTGCATAAAGTTGGCATTTTAAACCTGTACTCGGTAAGAAGAGTATTGAAATAAAGTTCTGTGTTATGTTCGCGTCAAGATGGCGTCAATGTTTTTCTCAACTTGTTCATATTTATTCTTGTATATCATATAACACTGTAGAATTTCATACTAAGATGTGGTATGCTTCTTAAGACAAATGATTGTGTTCTATGTAATATGAGAAACAAAAAAAGTTGTCCTTTTGCTCGAAATTTATTCATACCATACAATATGTTTTGTCTATTGTAAGATGCTCAGAAATTTGTTGATGCTTCAATAGCAGATTACAGCTGATGACAGAAGAATGCTCATTGCCATGTGGCTTGGAAATAATTATTCGTATTTGACTTATGTCAGATCTAGATGCCAAGCATGATTTTGTTTTGTTTGTGTTATGGGTGCTGACGCACTCTAAAAAAGTTTCTTAATTGTGCAGTTGTACTCTAGGTGATTATGAAGTAAGCCATTTGTTGAGATGAGTAGCATTCATATCACCACTGGCCAGCTTGCCCTTTCACCTTCTGCATTCCCTGTGTGGACCGTTCGACTTAATAAGGCGTCCACATGCACATCAACTTACCTGGGAACAAGACTTCCTAAGATCCACAAGAAATTGACCTCTGCCAGACCTTGGTACCAGCAAGCTGCAACTGTCTGTTTGTTTGGAGGTAAAAGCAAAGGAAAGTCTGAGGACGGGAATGAGGTAACTTAGTTGGAGAACTTATGGTATGAGTTATTTTGTCCATGTAACATGAAGATCTTTTTGACCTGTTGGCAAAACACAAAAATATATTTTAGTGATATTGTGCGTGGTGCGTGTGTGTGTGTCTGATTATCAACCTCACGCGCAAATCCTGGTACTAAGTTCTGTTGACTTCCAATTAAATGCCCTCCTCAAGGATTATTTAAAAACATGATCTTCTTTGTTATTATTTGTTAACTAATTAATAGTTTAAGAAATTTGAAACCCTTTTTGAAACAGATGTACTTCATCCAATAGCATCAATTGATATCATCCTTTGAGCACTTGGTCTAACTGTTGCAAATAAGCTTAGAATCTCCTCAAGTCTTAAATTATTTCAAAAACTAGTTGCTGGGCTTCACTCTTATTTAGAGCTGATTCAAATTTTGCAAGGAACTGTTTTAAGCTTGTTTGTCATATGATTTCACTGTATTGAGAAATATTGTTCTATCACTTACTGAAGACAGCTTTTGTGAAGCTATGGACCACATTTGCTTTGCATACATATAGCTTGTCAACTACTTTTATCTTTAGCTGAGCGCTATGAGCTGTTTTAAATATTCTCACTCCTGTGCTGGTATGGTACTATAAGAACTTAGTAAGATGCGCTCTTTCAGCTGGTTTATTTACATTATGATGTCATTATCAATTTTGCATCAAATAGCTTCAAAGAAGTACTTTGTGCTTTCTTCTTTGGTCCTCTTTCTTTTTCTCTTCTATTTCCTCGCCAAAATCCAAGATCCAAACATGTCTTCTATGATTACAATAGAGCTTCTGGATAGATTTGTGTAGGAAATATAAATTTACTTATTAATATGTACCAGGCTTCTCCATGGAAAGCTCTAGAGAAAGCCGTGGGTAACTTTAAAAAGGATCAGTCAATTGAGGATGTATTGAGGCAGCAGATACAGAAACAGGAATACTATGAGGATGATGGAGGTAGTGGCGGGAAAGGTCCAGTTGGCGGGGGCGGGGGCGGGGATGGTGAAGCCGAAGATGAAGGTCTTTCAGGAATGTGGGATGAGTTTGTTCAAGTGATTTTGGCCACTCTCGGCTTTGTATTTCTGGTACTCTTTCTTTTTATCATTCTCTGATGAACAATTCTGAAGTGTTACTTGTGTTGTTATTATTGCTCATTTGTTATTTTGCTGAATTTTCAGTATATTTACATCATCGAGGGCGAGGAGATCACTGTACTAACAAAAGACATCCTCAAGTTTATCTTCACACGACAGAAGAGTATCCGTCTAAGGCGTCTCATGAATCAGTGGAAGAGGTTCTTCGAGAGGATGAAAGAGAAGGAAGAGTACGACCCCTATTGGTTGGAACGAGAAATTATTAATACCCCGACATGGTATGATAGCCCCGCCAAGTACAAGTATATCATCAGGGCTTTGATGAGTTCATCGGGATCTGACGACTGATACCGGAATTGCTATCTTGCCAACTTTTTGATTGTTAGTTTTTCTCTTGGCCAGCATGTTACCGAATGTGCATGGTGGATGTAGCGAGTCCATGTATTAGAAGAACCGGCTCCTTTCATGTGCTGTTTTGATACTTGCATACTATTGGCGATTAGAACAAAATGACGATTACTAATAGAAATCGGACCTTTTGTGAACAATTAACTTCTGATTGTTTTAACTTCAAACGTTTACCCTGGTCTTTGTTCAAAAGTCCATTTTTATTTTGAATTGAAAATGTGATTCTTTTCCACGGCAGTGGGGGACTTTTCTTCTAAATGTTTATTCGGACACTATTAATTTCTTGCTAGACAGTATACTTTAAATATTTTGACCGTCCCATTTTTTCTACTCGGACGATTATGCTCCCCAGGCCTCTCGACAGAATCAAATACAAGTAGGGATGACAATGAGGTTGGTCTGGAGCCGATTTGATCAAATTGGGATCCATCCTACTAGGATTTTGTAGGACCCAGACCTGTGAAATCCAGTTTATATTTCAAAAAATAATTTTTAAGAAAATTTATATGACCTTAACTTTTTAAGCATGATATTGTATTACTAAAGCACAAAATTGTTTACAAATTTCAATCAATATATTTTCATTTTTGAAAAGTTAAATATCGTTATTCCATATTTATTTGTAAGTATTTTGAAATCATAATTTAATTACTAATATAATATAATTACTCTTATATATAAGAATATTATATTTATTTTTTATGTGATTATTTATGTAATATATATTTTTGTACATATAATATAGATATAGATCATATAAATTTATATAATAATAAATAAAAAATATATAAAATTTTAACGGGGTAGGTTCGGAGCTACCCGGACCCATTGCCATTCCATTTAAAAAAGAGAATTCTTGCATAGCCACACCTGATCCATTCATCACACCAGATATATATTCAGCCAATCAAAAGGAAAATATATGCCACTGAGGCATCAAGAGCCAATTTCAGTGAAACATAACCTATAGCGCCAATGTGAGCTATTAAAGTAACATCTAGAAACAAGCATCAAGAACACAGATGAACAAATACTTGTGATGCAACTGAGTTACCACTAGAAGAGTCATTGTAAACTTGAAAGAGTCCCAACCACAAATTGGCTAGCTTTCTATACACCAATTCTTCACTTTCACCTATTTGTGCCAAAAAAAAAGGATCATAATACCGAGAACTATGCCTGCGCCACCGGCCCCCCCCCAAACCGCCAAGAAAAAGAAAGGGGAAAAATAAAAAGTGGCACTTCAAATGAATAGAGAATTCTGGGAGTATATCCAAACTGGTGGAAGGCCAAATCATCTACAACATGCTCGCAGGTCATGCTGAAGTGAGACCCACATACGCTGCACATAAGATCAAACCACATGTTAAGAAATAAGCAGCAGAGACGATCATTGGTTCTTTGATTCCACATAACTCAAGGTGGTGATGGAAGGGCGACATCCGAAACAATCTGTATCCCCTTCGCTTGAAATATCTGGTTGCCTTCAAGTAGGATACCTGAGACATGTTGTCAGATGCAGAACTCATTCTAACCATTCAATATGCCTATTCGACACAAAGACATCGATAAAGTTTCAGAACTTCAGAAAATATGTTAGTCCATAGAATGTTGCAGCTCCGCATATTCTTAATAACACAAATCTATAGTCATATATCAGGTGCCGTGGATGATAAAAGGCAACTTAAATAGTTATGTCATGTACAAAGACATAACAACATTGTTGAAAATCCAACTAATGAAAGAAAATGATCATTGACATTATGCAGAGTGATTGAGAATGAAAGACATTAATATACCTGGAAGACGAGTGAAAGTGCTTCCAAGACAAATATTCCCGATGAAACGAGCAACGGGAAGAACATTCCTGTACAAGAAGCCATTGCTGCAAGAGCCCCACCTAAAGCCAATGCTCCGGTTTCACCCATAAATATAGATGACTTATACCGGTTTTGGAAAAGAAAACCAACACATGCTCCTGCCATTGACGCTCCAAATATAGACAGGTCTGATATTGGTTTACACAAACTAGAAGTCAGTAATTATTTGACAAAAGTGAAAGGATTACTTTTAAAAATAATTTTGATTTATGTTAGGAAAACAGGAAGTAAAAGATCATTATATTACCAGAACATATTGGAAGAACCACAATTGACATTCCAATAAATGCCAACGCAGTAGTCCCCGCAGCCAATCCGTCAAGACCGTTAGTTATATTAACACCATTTGCCATTGAAACAAAACAGAAGGAAGTCAAGACTGGATAAAGTTTTCCGAGACAAACAAGGCCCAATGGCGCAGGTAACGGGATCACCATTTTCCTGAATAAACAGATTAACATATGAGCAACATGATAGGTAAGCTCTTTGGTCACAGCGTAAAAAACGTCATTTGCTCTAATCCAAAGCACATGAACCCTTGTTTTACTACAAAAATGGAGAAAATTTAGAAATTTCCAACTACGTTCTGATTATACAAAATTCAATGTCCATTAAGAAGTGAATTCTTTAAAAATGAGCTTATATAAGATCCTTGACATTCACCATTATAAGCATAGATGCGTGAGTTACCCTTAAAAAAAGGTTGATCAAATTAGTTACTAGAAGATATACATGCTGTATGGTGTTGCTATGTCCGTTGTGTACAACCAATAGGAGAACCACATCCCAACAGCTACCTGAGCAAACAAGAAAACTTTTAAGATTAAGAGGAATAATCTAAATCAGAAAGCCGTAAATGAATGAGAAAGCCAGCTTCACCTCCAACAAAACTCTCATCCAACCAGGCAGGCTATCTTTTCTGTCGTTGATAGTCAAAAAATCATCCAATAGACCAATTGCAGCAAAAGCAATAGTTGCTAATGCTGCTCCAGAAACTTCAATGGAAGAAAAGCTAAGTACAACCTCTGCAACAAGGAGACCAATTGGAACAAAATACAATCCACCCATTGTAGGGGTTCCTTTCTTGGATGGGTTTTGAGTGGGGCCCTCTTTCCTATGTACGGACCTAAGCTTCAAGATACGGAACAACGGCACAGAAATATAGCCAACACAAGACACTGAAACTACAGATATCAGAAAAGGCCGCATCAGGTAGAATGGTGCTAGAGGCAATCTCACTATTCGCCACGCACAATGATCCACAAGTAAAAGAAGGAATGTTGAGAACAACACAAGTCCGACATTGTTCAGGATTCCATGGATGGTCCTGCATGGGCAGAGAATTTCATAAAGACCTCGAATTCAATCAAGAGATACAACTTCAATAAATTCCGTTCATGTGAAGCAATAAAATATCAAAATGGGTTTTGCTAAATGAGTTTACTTTCTTTTCCTGTGTTTTCTGCCAAGCGTTGAAAGTCTAAGTGCAGTCACGGTTATCGAGTCATCGGATGGTAGCAGTTGTTCTTTGGAGGTAGGTAAGTCAACATCAGTTATTGGCTGTAATATGATTTCCCCATCACTGTCCTCACCTTCGCTCGATGAAAGCACATAATCAAAAGGTTTACTACTGTCCCCCCAGTCGTCGAAACCAAATGAATCCTGGATACAAATCAAACCCCATTAATAGCAGTAAAACAACAATAATCCAAATCAGACAACTAACATTGGCATGCTTTAGTTAGACAATTGCCCAACAACCCATCTGCATACACTAGCAAATTAACATAAACTTTACCCCAATTTTCTCGATAAAGTTGAACTAATTAAATCAGTTCAGGAGAGCAAGAATAACAGATATACTAACAATGCCACAATTATTGTCTACACAGAAAAAGTATGCAATGAAGCCAAAGAAAGAAAAGGGTCTGAATTAATGACAAGATCCCAATTCATACATCATCCGAGGCACAAACTCGAAGAACTCCACGACGCACGCGGAACCCATGTCCTCGAACCCGTGATTCAAGTAACTGCCCCAATCAAAAAAACAGAAAGAATTAATTGGCTCTGTTAAAAATCACAGAAATACACACACACACACATATATATATATATGAGGGTATCATCACATCAGAAGAGCCTCATTTACCTTGCGATCAGAACAAGAAAGGCGATTGACACTCCGGCGATCGAATAGAAAGCGCGATGCGGGGATCCTTGAACGAGAGAAACCAAGAAACCCAATATCTATATGATTGAGATGCCGATTATTTGTGGGGCATAAAGCATGAGATTGCATGACTATGAAGACATGAAATTTAATTCATTCACAGCACGAATAGGAGTAGCCCAATCACTGTACTGACTACTGAGGTTTCTGGAAGCTGTTGGAGGCATTTGAGAGCGAGGATTGGTGCGGCAACATGTTTCTTGTGAGGAACAAGGGAATCAAATTACTGGGACTTCGAAATCTACGAAAGCTTTTTCTGTAAATAGATTGCACGAGTCACCTGACCAATGGGGAGAGGAATTGGTTAAATTGCCTTTTCACAGCGGTGTGTGGCTTTTTGAAACAGGCGTTGATATTTTTCAAAAGGTCTAATTACACCTTTTATCCTAAGACCCTTTTTTTTTTTTAATTTCGTCCTATATATTTGATGTTTGTATATTTAATTTTTTTTATGTCAATTTAATTTGATATATTTAATATTAAATTTATTCATTTGATCCTGAATTTTTAAATATGATCCAATTCTTGAAAAGACCAAATATATCAAATTAACCAATATACAGGACCAAATATGTTAATTCATGACCAAATATGTCAATTTAGGACTAAATATATCAAATTGAACTAATATACAAGATTAAATGTGCAAACATCAAACTTACAAGATAAATTTGAAAAGAGAGTATTACTTATAGGACCAAAAATATAATTAAGCCTTTTTAATACCTTCCAATTGTTTATATAATTTAAGATTGGGTGAAATTTATAAGCTTTTCTAAAGTAAGATGTCATAACAAGCCTCCTATTTATTTTTTAAAACATGAAAATTCTTTCGATTTACTAATATAAGTTATAAAATCGTAATTCATAACATCATTCATAAATTTTGCAAATAACTTAAAATATAATTTACATTGGATTTGTTTAAATTTTCATATTTAGTTAGTATTGAGATCCCAAAACTCTGTAAATATGTTCTTGTGTCTGAGTTCCATCGAATAGATGTTGGTTGTTTATCTCACAAATGCCCGTTCGATCATATATTAGTTTTTGGCAATTTGTTAGTTATCATTGGTGATATAAGATTATGCATTGAATAATTCTTGAAATACAATGATAATCATGTAATGATTGATTTTTTCTGTTACAAAAAATGATCCCGACCTACTCCGTCATAATAAGAGATAATAAACCATACATATATGATATATGTAATCAGATATCGAATTTGACATCTTGTATCGATACAGAAAATATTGAACTTAGCATAACCACAAAAAAAAAAAACAGAAATGAAAATTGAATTCAAGCGCGGCGAGACGCAGATATATTCAGCTATGAAAAGAACATAATATCTTTTTTGGTATTTTATAACACGCTTACATGGTCCAAGTGCCCGTTTTTGTCTTATTTCTACCAGGAACAGCGACCTGCGCAGGCTCCCATACTATCCAACAGTTGCCGGTAAGACCATGTGGTTTTAAATTATTGCCACACAAATCCTTAATGCTTATCTATACACTTGCTTTATTTTCACCTATATACCACTTCTGCAGCAAAACGAGGCCCTCATGGGCAACCAAAACAACCTTAAACCCAAGATATATATATATATATATATATATCTTTTTTCTTTGACATATCCAGATTGTCATGTTAACGAGAGAGAAGCACTGCGCAAAACTAAAAAAACCACACCCTTTCGACCGACGGCAGTTTTACATATTACAGAACGTGTGACCATGGCACCACTGTTCCATAGCACTCTGGTACAGATTCCATAATGCCACAAGTGTTTCAAGGTTACAAATGTCTTAGACATGACAAATGTATTTACTTTCAAGGCCAAGTATTATCATCAACCAGCCACCCACCGCAACTGACGCCATTGATTTCAATTGGTAGCCAGAGGTCGGCCCCTGCCCATGGTAAATCCTCTGGTTCCATCTGGCATTCTTGGGCCTGGTGGCGGCTTTGATGGTTCCATAACATGACCTGAAGATTGCGAACCATGGCCTGAAAAATAAAAATGAAGAATTAGTTTAAAGAGATGGATAAAGTGCAATGAGTAGACCTGAGAAACTACCATGTCCATTTGCGCCGTGATAATTCTGTCTCCTTCCACGTCCTCTGTTTCGACCTCGGTGCCCGTTTTTCTCTTTAGGCATATGGGCACCATTCTTCTCTTTTGATGAATGATCCACATCCTAAAAGCACATTAGCCAAAAAAATAAATAAATAACATCTTATATTCTAGGTTGGCGTGCTCAACGGCTGTTAGATTGCTTGCTTTAAGTAGCCAGTACTAGTTATCATGTGTCACGTATACTAACATAATCCCCTCTACAACTCTCAAGTATGACATGTAGGAATGTCAAAGGATAATACAATGAGATCAAGATTGAAGGTATACCTCCTCCTCATGTGAATCGTCAGGGTGTTCACTGGCATAGTGATTCTCCTCGCTCCCAGCTGCATCGGATGTTTTAGCATTGCTACCTTTTTCATGGTCGGACTCCTTCCAAATCTTTTTCTTCTGTCCAGGCTTGTTCTAAGGGATCAAAAGAAGATGAATATTCATGCTCACCATTGTCAGGGAGACAAACATGCAGTATATACTTCTATTGCCAAAAGGAGAAAATAAGGCACTAGGATCCAATACCGATTTTTTGAGAAGCTTGACCCGCAACCCATATCTCCAATCATGTTCATTATTTAAAGTGGCCGCCTAAACCAAATTACCATGAGTTAATTTTTCATTGCCAAAACATAAAGAAAATGAGGGAAAAATCAGTTTAAAGCTAATATGGTATGCACTAAAACAAGGATGAAGAAATTTTCAGACTCACAGCTTTCTCAGCAGCCTCCACAGTGTCGTATTCCACAAGAGCGTGCAACTACAGATAAAAATGAAACCTTTAATCCATTCACATCCTCGTATTAGATAAAGTTCATAAAGATTAAAAAAATATAAAATAAATAATAAATAATTCAAGCATACCTTGCCACTTATCAGCTTCTCTGCAACTGTGCACCTTTTTTGGTCTCTAGCATCGTGAGGGTCACGAACAGTTATATTCTTTATGCTAGCATGCAGAAGCCAAAAAAAACTGTTATACCTCTAGGAAAACAGAATAACTGCTTAAAATAAAAGAAAACACAATACATACATTCCAGCTTCACCGAACACTCGCCGAAGGTTCTCTAGTGAATGATCCTCTGGTAGATTCTCCACCAGTACAGTGCATACCTAGAATAAGATCAAGACCTAAATTTCGTAGAGTAACATAAAGAATAAATGTATAAAATTCAGTAAAAGAAATAATACCATGGGATCCTTGACCTCGGCCAATGGGAGAGGATGAAGTCGCTTCACCTTTTTTCCATTAGAACTAACAACCTGCAGTCAACAGGAAAAGACTGGCTAGTTATAGAAAAAGTAAGGAAATGAAGGTCAAAACTATGTTAGAAACTAAGCAATCTTATGACTGTTGTTCTAAGTAAAATCCAGCCACTTACAAGAACATCAGATTCCTTTAGTGCGGCAACAATGAATGCCATGTCCCTAGTGAGCTTCTTCATTCTTCTAAAAGAGGCAATAACTCCAATAGGAACTGCAACATAGATGAATCCTTTCAGATAGTGACAGAAACACTTCGGATAGCAGTTTCAAAAGTGCATGATCATCGTAACAACTTACATCGTAGGTAAAGAGTAAAATTCGCAAAAAGTTTAATCATCAATTTGAAAATAAAAACAGGACTGCTATATGATTTCAGAATTCAGATTAACAAAAGCTGTATGCATCAAAATGAGCGAAAAGGAAAACTAATTTTGGGTATCCAGGTCAGTTTAAGATCAATTACAAAGTCCCATGGAAAGCACGTTCAGGAATTTTGTTGTTCTCTCAAAGGCCTACAGAAGAAAAAGTCAGAGTTGTAGGAGTACAGTCTAAGAAATAGTTCAGTCGAATGCTTGGCAAGGCTAACATTTGGCTGTGCCTAGAACATCCAAATTTGTGAATCATTAGAACTATCAGACATAATATCTCCAGTTCATTTTCATCTTAACTTGCTACAGTTCAAAAATGTGCCCCCACCCAACCCCACCCCTAACAACCGGAAAAGGAACATGAAAAAAGAAAGAAAGAACAAATGAGCACATCTCAACTCCCGAAACATGAAATGCTACATCAATTATCTAAACCAACAAAGAGCAATGACTATCCCACAAGACTCTTCATTACCACATGCATTATCTAATTCCCATAGCAAATTATGCATAGAGAGTGACTTCCATCTGAATGAAAGTCTTCGAGACTTTCATAACATTGGAATTTCATATGAAAGAAACTATTATTTCGAAGTATTTGACATTACTGCAATATAAAGCATATCAGTGAACTTCAATGAAGTAATAGAACA
>JAOWBU010000724.1:0-25000 GCA_026212405.1 Petrea volubilis
CATTGTTTATTAGTTTGTGTTTATGACGAACATTGAAGGAAGCATTTTGAATCATATTTTCGTAATTCATGTAGTAAGATATGAACTCCAAGAGCACCCCTACGTCTAAATATATTTCTCATATCGTGTCCTTTACTTTCCATCAATCCTTCCAGGTGTCCTGCTTTTTCATTTTAATTCATAAGAGATATAATGTCCTTAGAATTTTGTTTTAATCTTTAAAGAGGAAATAGCTTGTTCATTTACTAACTGGACATGAAAGAAATACTGAGCTCATCTTAAACACCAATATTAAGACTCCGTGAATTGAATGCTCAACAGGAATGACTTGTCTTAGCATTTCTAGACCGAAGTACACCTTACCTAGAATGTGCAGAATGTTGGGTGATTATGTCTTACATGGATTCATTGATAGCTTTGAGTTTTAGATGGAGTATTTTCCTGTATGCACTTGAACAAGACAAATACGAATGATATCTTCTCCGCTGTTGTTGATCGTGCATGCTTATGGAGCTTGACCATCCACTTTCCGCTTTATACTGTTGTGAATTGCATCATTTCGATTCCTGTTCAATTTTTCTATGCATGTTTTCTTGATTTTGTATAAATTTCAAACAAACATTCTCTCTCATCATGCAGCTGTAATTTCCTGTCATAGACAGTGCACTTTCTTTCCTGAAATTACAACATATGTTTTGTATTGGAGGGTAAAATTGGGAAGCATTCACAGTGATAATTGCCTGTATTCAAGGGTCACAACTCGGAGCTGATTATGGGAAGCAAAGGTCGAATCCCTCCTCCCCACCTTCGTCGCCCCCTTCCGAGCCCTGGTGTTGTGCATCCTGATCCATATGCCTCAGCAATTCGTCCACCTCTTGGTGGTTTCCCACCTTTTGAAATGTTGCCTCCCCATGAAGTAATGGAACAAAAGCTGTCTGCACAACATATTGAGATAGAAAAACTGGCAACAGAAAATAGGAGGCTTGCCGCTACCCACGGAACTCTAAGACAAGATCTTGCTACTGCCAAGCATGAGCTGCAGTTGGTACATGCTCACATTGAGGCTGTGAAGTCTGAGAAAGAGCAGCAGATGAGAGGTATTATAGATAAAATGTCAATGATGGAGAGTGAACTTGAAGCTGCAAAATCCATCAAAATGGAGTTGCAGCAAGCCAGAACTGAAGCACAGAGCTTGGTTGCTACGAGGCAGGAACTAATTTCGAAGGTGCAGCTTTTGACTCGTGACCTTCAGATGGCTCACTCTGAGGCACAGCAGATCCCTTCTCTAATGGCTGAGCTTGATAGCTTGAGACAGGAATATCAGCATTGCAGGTAGTTCTTCCTTTTATTATGTTGAAACTAGTGTTCAGGAGAGGATATATAGACGCTTGAAATATGTAGAGTAAAAGTGAAGTTGTAAGGAGAAAAATTGAATGTTCAGTGAGTTGTATGGCATGCACATCCGCTGCATAGAACATTCTGATAATTGCTCATTCCTACATGTCTCTGGGGGATAGTATAGATATTTTAGGTATCAGCGGATGTCTGAGTTGCAAATTAGTTAATCAAAGCTTGTAAGTTTGTTTTTGTGAGTTTTATTTTTTGTTTTTTAGTTTGGTATTATAGTTAAAATGGTCTGATTTTTTTGGAACTTGATCTGCACAGGGCTACTTATGACTACGAGAAGAAGTTATACAATGACCATCTTGAATCGCTTCAGGTGATGGAGAAGAACTATATGGCAATGTCGAAAGAGGTGGACAAGCTCAGAGCAGAGTTAACTAATTCAGCCAACTTTGATCCTGGAACAGGTATAGGTCATTTTCAGATTCGTTTCCTTCCTCTAGTATGCTTGTCTCTCAGTCCTTTGTAACTTTTTGATTGCTCTTGTATCAAATGCAAATGCAGGAGTGCCATACAGTGGTTCTGCTGGATATAATGAAAGTGTTCCTGTGGGGAACTATGCTTCTGGCCCAAATGGCTATGGTTTAGGACAGGTATATATGTTTGTTGTATCTAATTGGTTGATAGTTTCTCATGCAAAATAGCTCAACTGCATATGAAATGGATATTCATAACCACAATAGTTAGTACGTCAGATTGGATTTCTTGTATTTGGCTACCTGTCAGTGTGCAGTTTCTGCAGTTTGTCTTTGTTTGAAATAGTTGAACCAGGTTTTAATGTTCTCCCAAATATGTTTTTTGAGCTCTCTTACATTTGGTTGATGCCATTGTACTTAAGATGGTCTTTCATTTGTCAAAAGAAGCAAGTGCATACATGCTTTAGAAGATGGCGAAATACTCTGGTTTATCTAACCTTAAGTTTTCCATTTATGCAATCTGTTCGTTATATAGCTGTCATTAAATTTCTTTCCCTTTTGGTGCAGGCCCAGGGCCGCCTTCTGGGAGCGGCTAGTAGTGGGGTTGGACCTGCTAGTGCAGGTGGTACTGGGGGTAATTCTCCACATGTTGCAGCTCAATCTGCTCCTTATGGTTCAGGGACTGCTCGTGATGCATCTAGAGGGCCAGGTTACGGTGCAGCTAGGGGAACTGGTTATGATCCCCATAGAGGGCAGGTGGGACCAGGTTATGATGCCCCAAAAGGACATCCTGTAGCTGGTTATGATGCTCAGAGAGTACAAAGTGGACCTATCTATAATGCCCAAAGGGGTCCAACTGGACCCGGGTTTGATGCTCAGAGGGGTCCTACGGGATCTGCCCATAGTACCCAGAGGGGACCTGCATATGAAGCTCAGAGGGGGCAGAGACCTGAGACCCAGAAGGCAATTGGACATGAGTTGCAGAGGACACCTGGTTATGATGCTCGTCAAGGTTCTGCTTATGATGGACAAAGACCTGCTTATGATACGCAACGAGGCCCGGGAGATGAAGTTCAAAGGGGGCCTAATTACGATCCACAGAAAGGCACTAGCTTTGATGCATCTTCTAGAGGTGCTGCAGGGCCTCAAGGACAGGTTTCTATGAATAATTTACCTTATGCATCAACACCAAATACCAGAGCTGGAGCTGGGTATGAGTCAGTACCACGAGGTGGGAACCCTGGTCGCAGGTGAACCCAAGAATTGAGTGTCTTCTTGAACCTCTTAAAAAATGTTAAGTTGTGCAGTTCATCCATCTTTCTGGCTTGCATTCTTCAGCGGTTGATGAGTTCATCCCGTTTAACTTATATTTCTTCATGGGGGGTCTCTGTGGAGATGTGCTGGTACTATGTACGAGAATATTAATCAAGTTGGGATCCTACTGAGAATGCCAACTAACCAAAAACGGCGGTGGATGCAATACTTGCTTCTCTAGAAAAGCCTAGTGCATACAAAGTGCAAAGAGAGAACCACTGGCTATTTTTTATTTTCAGTTGTTATTTTCTCCATGCCGTTTTCAATTGTCACAATTTTAGGTGGCTTTAGTAAGTCCAGAGATCACCCACTTGTTCTAACTGAAATTTGCATCAGTTAGGATTGAACTAAATTTATACTTTGGCAAAAAATCAAATTTTTTGGGTGGTTCATTTTGCAACAGCGGTGAATGCTGTCTGTGGTGTTTTGTGTTTTATACGTATGGATATTTGTCGAAAGCTCGATTTAGAAATGCAACATCATGTCTAAGAAGTTAAAGAATAATACGTTGTATGTTTGTTATAGTTAAAGTTCAGATTATATCCTGACAGTACACGTATGAATAGTTGAAAAATATTAATATATCATGTATTTATTTTGAATTTAATGAATGATATTTGTACTTGTGATATGAAAAGTTCAGTATGTTTGTTAGGCATTTTTCTGTAGTGTATGAAAATTAATATTTCATTTCACTAGATAGCTAGTATATTAATTAGCGTCGAAATTTATATATGTTCGTTAAATATCATAAAAATCTTAATAATTTATGAAACTATTAGATTTGTTTGCGTTGTTATTCTAAGGATATATCATAATTACCACTAAATAATTTCATAATGCTTATAATGCCCTTTTTTATTTTTTCTGCATTATTGATCATATCACACATATAAAACCAAAAGTGACGCATATTTAATCCCTGTAACAGAAAATTGAAAGAGAAATTCGTTTTCTTTTATTTTAATCATTAACCCTATGCGGGGTTCTTAAGTTTTGGTAAGAGAAATAGGAAAGGAATTTGTTCCAAACGATAGTACTAAATTTGCAAGGGATATAATAAAAAATTTCTGATTCTAACCCGATATATGACCCGATCCTTGACCCGCCCACCAAATTTTTTTTAACCCGATCCGGACCTGCCACCATTAAAATTCAAATGTTTCACTTTCCCGGTATAACTCCGAGTTCTCACTTCTCAGTTCACACACACAGACACCTACCATGGAAGGCGATTCGCTTGAGCATCATCACCAAGGTAAGTTCAACCGTCACATTTCTGCAGATTTCGATGTTAATCACACTTGATCCTCTTGATAATTCGTTGCTCTCGACAGATTTTGAATCGGCGCTAGGGTTTATTTCAGTCTCTGCTTTAATCGGATATGCTTATATGATAATAGAATTATTCATTAGTTCTTATATTTTTTTCCTGTTAGTTTGATTCGGATTTATTCCATCTATTCACATTTTTACTGGTTTTTCCCCCCATTTTACAGAATCCGGACGTTTCCCGATTAAAGGAATGGAATCGGTTATAGCCACAGTGACCGGATATCACGGTAAAGAGAGATTCGATCTCATCAAACTGATAGTTCGCTGCGGCGCCAGTTACGTTGGGAATATGAGTCCATCTATTACGCATTTGGTAGATGTTTGGATTGTTAGTTGTGTATTTAATTTGCTATTAGTATGAATCATGGAGTTAGTGAATACTCTGCATTTTGATTGGTTGCATTGTTTAGGTGTGTTTGAAATTTGAAGGAAGAAAGTATGATATTGCAAAGAGGTTGAAGATGAAGATAGTTAATCATCGCTGGATTGAGGAATGTGCAAAGGAAGGCAGGCTTGTTTCAGTAGAACCGTACACCTTTCAGAGGTATGTTGAGTTGTGGAAATCTGGCTTTTGGTGAACTTTTGTTGTCTTCGAGTTATGATGGTATTGTTCTGTTGCATAAGTTACATATGGCAGTTACATATCATTTGTTGTTTATATGATGCCTTTTAAGTAATTTGCCAAATTTAGCCAAACAGAAACACGATTCTCTTGGCTGTTGCCTGAGTAGGAATTTTATCTTCACGACCTTATCCAGTGAAGAAATTGCTTAATTAGCAAGTCCATATGCTTGTGAACTTAAATGGCAGTAGCAACTGATATAAATGTACGACGAAAAATTTCAATATTGTTGATTCAATCGTGCATTTCTGTTTTATATTTTTGTAGTGGGGAAGAAGTGGGACCTCTGTGTATAGACATCTCATGGGGCATTGAGCAGGCAAGGGCTCAAGCTAGAGTGTTGAAGACCACTAAAGAGCCTGTGATTGATATTGAATGTGAAGACATGGGTAATGCTGCTTGGACAGATTCACTTCTTTTTGATGAGGTTGCTTTCTGATTTTAATTTTTTTTCTTTGAAACATAAATACTTAATGCAAACTGTTTTCCATTATTGATCTAACTTTGTACACATGAATCACTATGCGTGCCTGTTAGTTTAGTCTGATTTTTCACATTCACTCTATTACTAGGTTTGGAGTCCCCAAGAACCAAATAAGACTAGCACTAGAAAGAGCCTAAGATGCCTACATCCCAAGTCTTCTTGATGTCAGCTCATCTTACTTCATTTCTCTCCAGAAATTAAGTAATAACTGATGCATCTATGACATTCTCGTGGATTATACTTTACTTGCTAGTTGTTGTACTGTGTGATTTCTGTTGCCAAAGTGGTTATCTGGCATGGTGTTCTTGTTATGAAGTTTGTGTTAGTTCTGTGTGTTGTTGTGAAGTTGCTTCTGATTTTGCGGCCTCTTGGTTATTTTAATATGACCAAAGCTCTGATGTGGTTAGCCTGATCTATTTCCTGCTTTGTTTCCTCAGGTGAGGCAGAATGGTCATTGTTCTGATAGACCAATTAGGAAAGCAACCAAAAGAACTTCAAGGGGGGATCTTCCTAGCAGCAGCAAATATTGCCTTGAAACTCCATCAGGACCAAGTAATATGATGGTATTGGAATTTTAGAAGTTCCTTTCTTGTTTTCTCCATTTTCGGAAGTCCTAGATTTTGACAATATACCAATACAAAATGTAGCTATATTTTGGGATATATATATATATCAAAAATAACTTCTGATGATTTGTTGATGGTGAAGTTTAATTGGGAATTTATCAGGACGACTTTAAGGAAGTGTACTGTTATAGACAACATGGATAGTTACAGCACGTGATATTTGAATTTGTTTGCTCATAGTTCTAAAATAATATGTCCTCTTAAGTGGAGAAAAAGGTTGTCCTGGTTCAGGAACTATGTGTATAGCTCATTAGTGCTTTGATTTTACCTTGGATTACAAATTAATGAGTAGTCAATCATCTTTTCTGCTTGCATCTCAAACTTTCCATTACAGATAACTTGAACTTCCTTCCACAATCTTTTGGAACTTGTTAGATTAGTTATTTAAATATCTCCTCTCTCTCAACTAAACAGCCGAATAGTGTTCAAGTACACCTGACTTACTAACTCTTGCTTCTTTCTTCAATAAGCACTGTGCTCAAACCTTCCCCATGTGGTGTTAAGATTGATTGATGCTGTTTTCTTGTCTCTTCCTCCATTAGCTCAAGGAAGCAAGCACTTCTCATCTCGCATATTCTCCTACACCAAAAAAGGGGAACTCCACTTCACTAGGACCTCAGCGCAGGCGTCGTAGGCTGGTTAAAAGGCAGACAAGCATGGAGGATTGGCTATTAAATCCAAATGCGGTGGAAGACCATGAGGAGATAAAAGTGTTACCTGGAAATAATAGCAGTGAACTTCTGCCTGATAGATCAGATGTTGAGAACCACCAAAGTACATCTAATAGGAATGCACCAGATATAAGGTGTGTACAAGATAACAAGGATGCTCGTGATGAAGTTGAATTGATTGGGGATATGAATGATGGAAATCAGAAAGCAAGTATTCATGGTGCACAATCATCTGTCCTTGCTACTACAAAAGAACTTCTTGAAGCTGCTTGTGAGAATTTTATTGATGTTGATCATGTTAACAAACTACCGGCCTCAAGTGAGTTGTCGTGTGTGATATGTTGGACGGATTTCAGTTCCACAAGGGGAGTACTGCCATGTGGTCACCGATTTTGTTTTTCATGCATCCAGAATTGGGCAGATCATATGGTGCGCATTCTTTGCTATTCATTATCCCTGACACAATTTTTTCTTCTCTCCTAATTGCCGTTTCATACTGATTTTGTTTTTCATTGTCTTTCGCACTACAACACATTTTCTTCTGGTTGTAGTTTGTGTCTGCTAGGATGCCTTTTACATTAGAGGTTTCAATTTATGGGCTTATAGAGTGAGAAAATTGGGATTGTTATCTCCATAAGAGTGCAAAATATGCTTTTGTTGCTCATGTTATGCCCATTGAATCATAGTTGTCAGAAGTGCACATAGCGTGCTTTGAAGTGAGGTGCAGCACTTGTGCTTTGCAGCGCCCTGCGCATTGAGTTTTCCTGAAGCGTGCTGTGGGTGCTTTCTGCACTCTAGCTCAGAAGCTCAAAGCGAGCGCTTTGAGCGCTATGTGTAGTGGGCTATGTTTTGCGAAAAGGGACTATAGAAAAAAGTCCCATGTGCAACGGGCTAGGGTTTTTTAAAAGACCAGACAGAAAAGAGTCCTATATGGTTGGGTTTTTCAAAAGAGCCGATAGAACGTAACAATAAAAGACAGAGAAAATTAAAAATACATGCCCTCTACTCAATGTTTCTTTCGTCAATTTTAGTTCTGTTGATGGTTTTTTGTCTTTTTTTAGTCCTTTTCTTCCTTTTTTCTTATGCCCGTGTGGTCTTCCCCATTTTTTTTTGAATTTGAAATTGCACTGAAAATATGCTGGCATCCTCTCATACTGGCCGAAATATCCTAAAATTTGTTAATGGTACTTGAATAAGCTATCTTCCTTGTGATCACTAATTTCTAGTCTTTTACGTGCTTCAAAATTGTTTATATTTATTAGTACTATTGAATCTCTTCCTATATTGCTATATTGTTAAAAATACGGATATATTTCATATAGTGCACCTTATTTGATAAAAGTGCGCACTTAGCGCTGCACTATGTGCTATTGCCCCAGAAAGCCCTTGCGCTCTTAACAATTATGTATTGAATGGCCATGTCAAAATGTTGAATCTATTTGAGATAGAAAAGAAATGATATTTATTGTCCCTAACATGCCCAGAGAATATTTATTTTTCTAATATACTGATCATGTTCAGCAGTCTATATTCTTTTTGCAAGACCCAAGCACATGGAATTCTTGTGCATAAATGAGGTGGTAGTGAGACTGAAACTGTGACTTTTTGATGTCATATTGTTTGATCAGCTTATTAACCTGTTCGAGAATACACATTTCATAACGCCATTAACATATTTTTAATTAATCCAACAAGCCAGTAGTTTACGAATGATATTATACGAATAAATCATTTTCAAGATGCATTGCTTACTGATTGTTTAATTCTTCACAGGCTTCAAGTAGAAAGCCTTCAACATGTCCTCTATGCAAAGCTAGTTTCGTATGCATCACAAAGGTGGACGATGCCATTTCTGCAGATCAAAAAATATATTCACAATCTATTCCCCACGACAGTTCGAAAATGAATCTGTACATTCTTCCTGATGAATCATACTCTCCTGGCAATGTAAGTGATTACAACCTGCTGCTTTCCTATTTGTCAATATTTCTTGTTATCTTCTGTTTCTCCAGCAAATCATGATGCATTGTTGTCTTGAAATGGTTATAATTATAATCAACCTAAATCTTTTTCTTTATCTTTTGATTTACCTGTGGGAAATACTATCATTTGAGAGATTTATTTGATCAATACGGGAACGGGTAAAAGTAATGAGTCTTTTCCAGCGTTTTATGTTCCTTCTCTTTCAGAACTTCTTTAAGGTTTATTTACTTTTTGAAATTGTAGTGTCACTATGCTTCTGGAAATTATTTTACCAAATCATATTTTTTGCAACTCATTATGCGTGATAATATACATCCGACTAGGGGTTTGCAGAAAAACCGAACCGAACAAAAACCGAGACAACCAAACCGAAGTAATATGCATGATAATATACATTCGGTTTTAATTTTTTAAAATTTTCGGTTTTCAGTTTTTAACCGTGGTTAAACCGAAAACCGAAAACATTCGATTTCAGTTAACCAAAAATACCGTTTTTTAATTCATAATAATAAAAAAAACTAGTCAAACACTCAAACTTTAAGTCTCTCTCTCTCGGTTTTTTGGTTTTCTTAGTTTTTTTTCCACTGTTTAACTTTAATTGGTTTTTTACGGTTTTTTTTTTGGTTAAAACTGATAAAAACCAAAAACCAAACGTTTAAAACCGAAACTGAGCCGAAGAGTTTCGGTTCAGTTTTCGGTTCTCAAATTCAAAAAACTTATCTTTACTCATAAGATAAACATAAGTGATGCTACAACAACTTTCATTCTTCAGACCTAATGTATTCTCTCGTGTCTGCATTAAACAATTTTTATTTCCAAGCTTGCATTTGCTTTAGCGTTTCGGGCTTTTTATTTGATCATGGAACTTATGAGCCTCTGTTAGCTCCTTCATACGGCCATGACAGAATATTTATTTCTGAGTAATTTATGAGAGATTTTCAGGATGACTTCTTGTTAGAGCAGCTATAATCTGAATATGTAGCCAGCCTATAATTTTGGTTTCGCTCTGTTTGGTTGTTCTTTTATTTGTTTTATTTCTAACTTGCATTTTTTTTGCGTTTATATAGCCATCAGCATCAGTTTGTTTTCTGTGCTCCAGTAGAGAACCTGAGGATCTTCTTGTTAGCTGCCGTTCGTGTGATATTAGATGTGTTCATTCTTGCTGCCTTGATCCTCCATTGTTCCCCTGGACATGTGTCCACTGCATGGATCTCCACATGATTTACCGTCAGAGAGTTTAGCTCGCTTGAACAAGATTTTACCAATGTGTATACCTCATTGATCTTTTTCATAATCGTACCATGTTATGAAGAATAAGGGCATTTTAATTTGTTAACTACTTCAGCTTCACCATTTTTCACTCCCCACCGTGGGAATTACGCTGTAATTTACTTTTGTAGCCTTGACAGGCGCATTTGCGCAATAAATTTTGGCCGTATGAGTTCCAGCAGAGTTCACCATGAATGTAAGCCAAGCTCCTTGGAATTTTTATTTCTTTTTTATATGAAAAAATCATTTTCCATTCTCTATGTGATTTAATGACGCCGATAACGAGAAAGAAGGAAATGTATTCATCCGAAAATGTTGGAGATTGTAAACGTTTTCTACTCAGATTGATGAAACTTGTTCCAATCTTGCTTTCTGGCCCCTTTATTCTCTTGATCAGGTGTCAATCCTGATCCGGGCCTATTCCATTCAGTTTCATGGATGAAGCCCAGACAAGCAAAGGATTGATTCACGAGGAATAGGATTATTACCAATTCCTCAACAATAATCATCATGATAGGCTGTGCAAAGCTTCTGATGGCAGTTATGAACGTGGCAATCTTGGTTTTTCGCAATCGCCCAAGTTGTTACGGCCAAAAACTCAAGTGATGATTGATTATGTACCGAACACGTGCCTTGTGGAAAGGACGATGTAGTTTGAAAAAGTTGGTTTTCGGTTTATGTTGAGGTTCCTCTTTTTTTGGTCTTGTTTGTTGGCTTGAGAAATTCTAGCATAGACCAGATTCGATCAAATCAAAGTTCGAAATGTGAATTATTCTTGATATGTGATTTGGGTAGAAAAACCTAATCCGAATTGGAATTTTTCTACAATTATTTGAATTTGAAATGATAATGATTTGTTATGTAGCTTGGGGTGGGGGGTGGGGTGGAAGTTCTTCTTATATGAAGACGCCGCCGCTGCAAGAAGAGATTTGTGATCCACAACATGAAGGAAGACTTAGAAGACAAAAGAATCCTCTAAGTTGTGGCACAGGAGGGCATAGTATATTAATGTATTTCAAATTATTATTTAAGAATTTTCTCTTTTGGTAATGAACTTGAAGTTACAATTTGTTTAACAACTTTAATATTTTTTATTTAGTGGCTATATTTTTTTTAATGCCTTAAATGTTTAATGACATTGCAAACTTTATTGAATATTACACAAATGTTTAAGAACATTGCAAATTTTATTGAACATTACAAACAAAAAATTACTATTCCTTGTGATGAAAATTACTCTTATCATTTACTATCATAGGGAAAGTCCTTTCCAGTAAAGCCCTCAACCATGGGGCTATTAAAACTAATCTCATAAAAGCCCGGTCTCCAGCCGGCGAAGTCTCAGAGTCAACATCCTTGAAGTTAATACTCTTGCCTTTGTGTTTGATAACGAAGATGATGGTATTAAAGTTCTTGACAAAGGCCCTTGGTCATTTCGTGGCTGCCATGTCACTATCTAGATCACATAGTTCTTCTACTACTCCTAACGCTCTCGTACTCAGTGCTCGAACTGACGAATTGAGTGTTTAGTTCTCGCTTTAAGACGACTTATAAATTCTTAATTTTCGCATTAAGTTTTATTAGTCGCGCACTTATATTTCAAACATAATATTAAAAGAACACTAAATATTTGATATTTCCTTGATAAATAAACCCTTTTAATTACTTTTTTGATTTAGCCTTTTGAGAAAAATGAATATATATCCAACTTATATGGTATTTAATTAGCATATTATAATTCTAACTGCTACATAATAAATATATATATATAAAGATGATAAGTTATTTTTTTTTCTAAAGGATATTCATAGATTAGTTTTTTGTGTATAAATTATACATTCTTATGAGAAAAAAAAATTGTAAGAAGAATTGACAAATTTAATCAATTACATTAAATTATCGATGTTACAATTCAACTTTAGCATTTAATAAAATTATTTTGCTTGTACTCTATCTTCAAATGTATGTTGTATTGCATATATATAATTTAATATTATATATAAAATAATATTTTATTAGACGCATTAAGACGCTTTCGCATTCAACCAACTTTTTTGAATTTTTACGCGCTCCCGCACGTGCACTTGCTCACGCACTCGCACACGCATGCGCCTTATGTGAATGTGACCTAGGTCATTACTCAAAAATGGAATCCAAAGCTTGCATTTAATGAGGTGAACCTAAAAAATACCAGGTTTTGGATTAATGCTTCAACCTCCCAGTTATTTTGATGAATTACAGTACAACATTACTTATTGGAAATCAAGTGGTTACTTTTTTGAGTGCCGATCTTGGCTCAGAAAGGTTCAAGTGGAAGAAAGCCCTCCGAAGAAAGCCCTCCGTTTGAAAGTGGAAATTGATGTTAGGAAGCCACTTAAAAGTATTATCTCCATTCCAAGGGAAGGTATGCCAAACGTCTGTGTTGATATAAAGTCTGAAAGACTTCCAGAATTTTGTTATGCTTGTGGTATTTTGGGTCATGAAGATGATTTTTGCCTATGTCAACCCACAAAAATCCCTCTTAGCAAACCACCTTTGAACCGAACTCATCCTCCATGGGGTCCTTGGCACCGAATGGAAAACCCAATGTTTCGGAACCCCCGTGCAAACACAGTCCATTCACTCAATTATCAACCAGAACCCATCCTTAGAGACACACCCTTGATTGCTACCAACTCCATTACAGACCTTGAAACCCGGTTCGAACAGATAAAAAGATTGGAAAAAGTTATCAGTTGTCCGAAGTCCAAGCAAGCCAGTTTCCAAAACTCTGAGCACAAAACCATATCCCGAAGGACCCGAACCAAACCAACCAAAAAAATACCCGAACTTGCTAAGTCAATCAGAAAAAGATTGCGGAAACCAAGAAAAAATCCGTTCACTGCAATCAACATCAGAATCATTTAATGCGGACCTGAACTCGCTTGTGATCCCGGCCATGAAGCTCTCACCAAATTGCCTCCTCAAATCAATTGTCCGTGAAAAAGAAAAAACCTCTTCGCAAAGCCCTCATTTGCCAACTATTGAAAGCCCAGCTCAATATCCCTTGCAAGTTTTCCCAAGCTTTGTTGAGCCAAATCACCATACTACCTTGATTGACCCATCCGTGCCAATGGCTCATGAACCTACTATTCAAACACTTGTAGCTTTTAAGCCCTCTATTTCCCACCACTCAACCCAAGAAACCTTTAAAGCCCATACACAACCTTATTTTTCCCAATCCATTGCTTCAAAAAGGTTTGCAGTTTGTGAACTTTCTGTTTCCATAAAAAAACTTCGTCTTGCACCAAATATCCACATCCCTTTGAATTCCATATCTTCTCACCAGCCTGCATCACATCACCTTCTTTGACCCTCTCTACCCATGAAGTGAATCTTCTGGAAGAAGAACGCATCTCCATTATTATTGAAAGGAAAATTGTCAGAATCAGAAAATTTTCCCAGCGTAGGCAAAATGTTGATCATTTGTCTTTGGTAAACTCTCATATATTCACTGATCATATTTCTGACTCCCAGGAGGGCCAAGCGAGTGATCTCATGAAAATTATCTTTTGGAATTGCCGAGGGATAGCGCCCGTCCCGAGGCAATTAGAGCTCTTTGGGCAATTCTCTCGGACTCTCTCTCCCTGATATTCTTCTTCTTTGCGAGCTTAAAACAAACTCCCTCTCTCTTCTGTCTTCTTCTCTCTCTTTCTTGAAATTCTCTTCTATTCAGTTTGTTCCAGCTATTTCACGTGCCAGAGAACTCTGTATGGCCTGGCATAGTGGTGTTTCTGTCCAAAGTTTTGAATCAAACAAATGGTTCTTCAACGCTATCATCCAACCTCCTCCCCCGCTTGTCCCTTGGCAACTCACTGGTGTTCATAGTCTTTGCAAAATTCCTGATAAATACTTATTTTGGGATATTCTCACTGGAATCCACCACAAATTTGATGTCTCGTGGCTAGTTTTGGGTGACTTTAATGCAATCACCTCGGCAACAGATAAACGAGGTGGTAAACCTTTTGCTTCATCCTCGACAGGTGGTTTCCAAAATCTGATTGATTCTATTGGTTTACACGATCTGGGCTTTGTCGGTCGTCAATTCACTTGGAATAATAAGAGAGGTGGACTTGCAAATATCCAAGTGAGACTTGATCGTGCTTTTGCAAATTGCCAATGGACAACTCTTTTCCCTAATGCTTTGGTTCAACACCTCATTCGTACTACGTCAGATCACTGCCCCATTCTTCTTTCTGTTGATTTTCATCACCAAACGGGTCCCAAGCCTTTTGGCTTTGAGCAAATGTGGCTTCGAGATGAGTCCTGTGAGGAAATGGTTAGACAGGCATGGCACTCGATTTTTAGAGGCTCCCCTCATTTTGTTCTCCATAACAAAATTACACACACACGCAAGAAACTCAAAGAGTGGAATCTATCTCATTTTGGTAATTGCCATTATCAAATTAAAAATTTAAAATCTTTGATTGAATCAGTGCAGCCAAAAGAGCAAACTGCAGAAAATTTGGAGCTTGAAGCAACATTGCAATTAGACTTGGATGAGAGTTACAAAAGGCTTGAGATCTTGTGGCGTAAAAAATCTAGAAACAAATGGCTACAGGAAGGGGATGCAAATACCAAATTCTTTCACATCTCTACCATTATGCATAGAAGGAATAATCATATCACGAAAATTTTTGACTCCGATGGCAACAAAGCATCAAGCTGGAAGGATATAGGTAAAAGCTTTGAAAACTTTTTCTCTGAATTGTTTTCATCTTTAAATCTAAATTTCCCTTCTGATCTACATCATCTTATCTCACCTGTTATTGCTGATGAGGAAAATGAGTTGCTTTTAGCCATTCCATCTCCTGATGAAATTAAAAAGTGCCTTTTCTCAATGGATTCTCTCAAGAGTCCAGGGTCGGACGGTATGCCACCTCTTTTCTTCAAATCTTTTTGGGAAATTACTGGTGAAAATGTTGTTAAATCAGTTCAATACTTGTTCAGTAACGGTTTTTTACTAAAGGCCATGAATCATACTTTTATTGCTCTCATTTCTAAAAAAGGTCACTCATTTAAAACTGAGCACTTTCATCCCATTAGCCTTTGTAACGTGGTTTACAAGGTTTGTTCTAAAATTTTAGCTTTACATATTAAACCTTATTTGGAAAAAATGATGTCCCCATCTCAAATGGCATTCGTTCAAGGGCGCTATATCAATGACAACTCAATCATTTCCTATGAAATCATGCATTATCTTCATAATAAAAGGGGATAGAAAAGTTTTATGGCTATCAAAATTGACATGGCAAAGGCTTATGACCGTGTTGAATGGTCTTTGCTCGTGCTTATCCTTCGATGATTTGGTTTTTCAGAATCATTTATCCATCTCATTCATCAATGCATTTCTACTAGCTCATTCTCTGTTCTTGTCAACAGCGCCCCATTTGGTATGATTAATCTTTCGCGTGGCATTCGTCGAGGGTGCTTCATGGATTTGGCAAGATATCAACAAATGCAAGTGGATCATCAAAGGGGCATGCTTTAAAATAACATCCACTTCCAAAGGGAAATTAGATTTGGTGCTATAGCCCAAGCTTGGGCACACAATGCAACTCAAGTTGAGACAGACGCTGTTGCCTTTGCATTCAATATGGTGAACTCCTTGATGATCTCGTCTGCCATTTTTGAAAGTGACTCCTTAAGAACTGTTAACATGTTGTTGTGCCCATTAGAAATTGCGGAATGGTATTCCCAACCATCAATTGCTCAAAGAAAACACATTCTTCTTAAATGGCCAAAATGGAAGATAGTCCATATCCGTCGTCAAGCAAATGCCACTACTCATGCACTTGCGAGATGGGCTTTTCATTCAAATTGGAGTGGTTGTTTCGATTTGAAAATTTGTATCTTATTTTGTTAAACTCAAGCATTAAACTTGAAAAGAATGCCAAATTTGTTGTCCTTGTTTAATTTTGGCAGTGCATTTTTATTCAGCAAAAAAAAAATTACAAACAAATAGTACAAATTTTACTAAACATTACTAAGAAATAGTACAATCAATGATGTTGTCAAGATAGTCCGGTTTGGTCTTGTTGACTTCGATATTGTCTAGTGCCTGTGGCCAATCCATCTCATTCTGGTTACGATTTATCGTATCACGGTCTTGCCTTTTCCTAACTCATAACTCAAGGCTATGTACTATCTTGAATAAAGCATTCCGCCAGCAAAACTCACCCTAGATTGAGAAAAACTTACCTTTATAAGTATCCAAATAATGATTGATCTCATAATACCAAGGCAAGTATTCAGATGAAAATTGTCGAAAATATCTTGCGCCTTGTACAACATGTAAGCATAGTGTTCCATACTTACGCCATTTCCTGCATAGGCATTCTCTACTTCTCGACTTCACTACGTGTTTTGTATTGTCATGTCCTTGACGTAGTAGTGTCAACACATCAGCCGCTTGGTCTACGTAGTCTCTATTATGGATTAAATGCCCTTCAGATTTTTTGACCTCATTCTTGAACATTTAGAATTAGAAACAAAGCTTGTTCTGACCATGCCTTATTCTCCTATCTCCACGTATAACCCTTTGCACATCGTTTGATAAAAAAAAAAAAAAAGAGCAGTGCAGATGAACGTTAGTTCAACTAATGGCATAGTTGGAAGACGATGACCCCTTTTAACACACTATTGATGCATTTTGACATATTTGTCGTCAGATAATGTAACGTCTTCTTCCGTCATAAGTTGTGGTTCATTTCACTCTGTCAATGCGATCCAAATAATTGAACGCAGTCTCATTGATACCTTTTATTTGCTCTATGAAATGCTCAAATTTTCTTATCTCTTAAGCATTTTCAATCTTGAATGCTAAATCATTCAATTAAACATTTTTATACTTTGCATTTAGGTTAGAGCAAACAGGCCTCAAACAAATCGGTGAGAACCAAATGTCTCACTAAAGGTATTGATACATTGTGTGGAGCCGATGATGGTAGGGTGCTTAAAATTTTATACAAAATATAAATTGATATGTGTAATTTTTTTTCTCAAATATCAAGGGGTCACCTACAACAGTGCAGAGTTCAAGGTCACAACTTCACAATTCCCAAACACTACAATTAAAAGTTTTGACTTTGCCACAAGCCATATGTCAAAGAAACCACAACTATCTTCTATGGCTCGATTGCTTGAAGGTGTTGAGAAGAATCTGACATATCTTACCAAGTCAGATGAAGATAGTTGAGATAAGTTCACGCCATCCACTCATTGCTCAACAACAAACTATTCAAGCATAGCATACGCCATAGTGACAAATGCAACCACATTGGATGAGCAAATTGCAAACTTGACGAGAGACATTGAAGGACTCATCAAGCACGTTCAAAAACAAAACTCACAAATCTTAAAGTTGATGAACAAGATTGACCATGTTGAGGCCAATTGCATCATAGAAAAGCAACCTTAGGCTCATAATAAAGTTGAGACATCTATGAAGCAACAAGCAAATAAAAGGGAAAGTTTTTAGCTAAATAATTGTAAATCTTATCAGATGGACTAATTCACGCTAATCAACTTAAAGAGTTCATCATAAGAACCCTCCAAGACAAGTTCAACGAAAGTTCGAAGTCAATCATGTCATATACCAAGTCATACACCCACATGATTAAAAGCCTGAAGATGTTAGCTCGGTATCAACCTCTCAAGTTTCATCAATTTGACAATAGATGTAACCTTAAACAACATGTGGCTTATTTCATCGAGGCATAAAACAATGCCGGAACCTATGGAGATCACTTCGTCAAGCACTTTGTTTGATTGTTGAAAGGGAGCATTTTATTGGTACATTGACTTATAGGCTAACTCCATTGACAGTTGAGGGCAACTTGAGCTCGAATTGTTCAATCACTTTTATAGTATCCAATGGATGGTATGCATGATTGAACTTACCAATTCCCATCATTGGAAAAAAGAGCATGTCATCAACTGCATCAATTGTGGGAGAAATTTGAGTCTTGACTGGAAATAGGGATGGCAACGGGATAGTTTTGGGCCGAGTTTGGCCAAACCCGAGACTTGACCTATGAAGGGTTTCTTGGACCTAGACACAAAACCGACCCTGACTCGAACCTGTTGGATTCGAATTGGACCCATTAGATCCGTTTTATATTTTTAAAAAATTTTAAAAATATTGTTCTTTTTAAAAAAATATCACCATAACTTTTCAAAAAAATGAAGAAAGTGAAAGTATCACAAATAAACTAATTCTTTATAATTTCTTACTCTTATTTGAATTTTAAAAAAGTTTAAAATTTTACGTATTTATTTTATAAACATATGCATATATATATATATATATCTTAAAATAATAACTTAATTACTAATATGACATAATTGTTTAACATACATGAATGTTATACTTATTTCTATATGTGGCTATATATGCATTTATATATGAATTATAACTATATATATCATATAAATTTATATATTAATAATATATATGTGTATATATAAAAATTGAAGCGGGTCGAGTTCGTTAGGTCCGGATTTAAAATCTAAGATCCGAGACCCGATCCCAACCCATTTAGCTCTCTTAAATCCGACCCGAATCACCTAGATTTTAGGTGAACCCGGACCGGCCCATTGCAATCCCTAACTGGAAAGATCGACTATCCAAGACTTCAGCTATAGAGTGTGCATTCAAGGAATATATTGGGGCCTCCAATACATCTTTTAGGGGTTCCAACCTAAAAGATTTGAAGACCTAACTACCAGGGCTCATGACATGAAGTTGAGCATGCTGACAAGTAAAGTTGAAGGGCCACCCACCCAAAAGCCTCAAAAGTTCAAAGATAAGCAAAAAGTCAAAAAGGGGGGGGGGCAAGTGTTTTCTCAAATCTCCAACTGAAAAAGTCATGGCAGCATACGCAACGATCATCAAATTTAGAGAAAAGATAAATAATAAGGTCGGTGAAAAAAGGGATGTCAATCAAAAAAGATGATGGAGAAAATTGAATTTGAAAGAGATGCGAGCCAAAGAGTATCCATTCCTCAATTCAGATGTCTTTGACATATTTGATGATTTGCTCAATGTGCACCTCATTGAATTACCTGAATTGAAGCGACCCAATGAAACTAGAAAGATCGGTGATCCAAAGTATTGCAAATACTACTGGTTGATAGGGCACCCAATTCATGATTGCTTTGTATTCAAAGATAAAGTGATGCAATTGACTCGACAAAGAAAGATCTCGCTTGAAGAAGACAATGGTACAATAAACATGATCACAACTAAATTTGCAACAAGGATGCTTAAGTGAGGTCATGAAGCATGCAATATGACGTGTGAAAAAGAATTTTTTGCTAAGAAGGATTGTCCTGACACCATAGCTGATAAGTGTTTGCCGATAATGTTCATTACCAATGCAGATCTATTGCTAGGCTCCAAGTCACTGAACACTCCCAATAAGAAGCAAAGCATTACTCCTTGATACGAGCATAAATTTTCTGAAATTACAAAAAAAAAAAAGGAAAAAATTTGAATTGCTCTTTGATACGTGCATAAACTGTCTGAAATTAAAAATAATAATAATAATTGAAGTGCTCATTAATAAGAGCATAAACTATCAATTGCCCTTTAATAAGAGCATAAACTATCCTAAAAGCTCCCAAATACGAGCATAAACTATCTGAAATTTTAAAAAAACAAAGATCATTTAAGTGCGTCTGCATATGAGCATACACTATCTAAACTTTTCAATGTGAAGTCTTCGAAGTACTCATTGACAAGAGTATAAAAGATGTAGAAGCCAAAATCAAAAGAATAATCCTTAATAGGAATATAAATTGTTTACAGATTCAAGTGATGACTCATTGATATGAGTATAAACTACCTACAAATTCAAGTAAAGACTGCTTGATATGAGTATAGACTATATCTAAAAAATTTGAACTTAAGTGAAGACTACTTGACACAACTGTAAACTATCTATAAATTCAAACTCAAATGACAACTCCTTAATACGAGTTTAAACTATCTAAAAGTTTAAATCTAAATGAAGGCTCCTTAATATGAGTATAAACTATCTACAAATTCAAATTCAAATGAATACTCCTTGATACAACTTTAAACTATTTACAAATTGATATTTAAAAACTCCTTGATATGAGTATAAACTATCTGCAAATTCAAAAGGAGGCACCTTGAAACGAGTTAAACAATTTACAAATTGATGTTTTAATACTTCTTGATATGAGTATTAACTATCCACCAATCCAAATGAAGGCTCTTTGATATGAGTTTAAACTACCTAAGTTCAATTATGTTTCGGATTAACTTTCCCAATAAATAATTTCGAGATTCATTCACTTGTCCTCATACATCAAAATAGATGAACGTAAACAAGTTTTGAGGGGGCAATTCGTAGGGATTAAAATTTTAATATTTAATTGGTGATTAAGTCAAATATTGTCATGTTTAAAAATTGGGCAATAAAATTATATCTTGCAAATAATGAATTCAGATATTGATATTTTGGCAATTCAAATCACATCTTCTCATCGATGCAACAAATTGTTACTAAATATTGAATGACCAATTAAATCACGTCACATGGTCAGGTAAATATGACAAGAGACTATCTCCTACACCTATAAATAGGGGTCTGCTCTACAAGTCAAACACACAACATGAGAGGCACAATAAGGAGTCTTCATTTAATGAACTCTTAAAATTCTCTTAAAAAGATTCAAGGTGATCAAGGCAAAGTTTCTGACGTTCATCACAAATATCTTACAAATCAAAGAGTTCGATTTGCAAATAAGGTGCTAAGCCAACAAATTAGGATTTTGTTTTTCAAATTTACATCAAATCATGTCCATGGTGTTCACGACGTTCATCAAAATTCTCAGTGTTTGATTTGTAATTAAGTTGTGAACCTACAAATCATGTTATTGAAAATCAAATCAAGTCCCAAAAAGATCAAAAAACCAAATCCGCTTCGAAAGTGTTAGAATTTCAATGTTCTCAAATTGTGAAGAAAGAATCAGACAATCGAATAAAGATTGTAACCCACATTCTTTTATTTAATTTTTGAAATTCAATTTGTAATATTTTTCATGTCTTTTAATTCAACAAACATGAAATTTTGTGTTACAATTACAATTGTTGAATACCAACCGATTAATTTTAAATTTATTTTAATAATTTCCAAATTCTCCTCTAACTTGTTTAGGATTAACTTAACTATCTTGAAGTTATTTGAGTTATTTAATGATGTATACTAAATTATTTTGAGTTTACTAACTTTTAATTTAATTTTTAAACTCATCTGCTCAAAAGTAAATTTTTTAGAAAACAATGATTTACACAAATCTCCAGAATATTTTAATTGAATTTGTACAAGTTTAGATAGCGAATATTTAAATTAAGATATTAACTATTTTTGCACGTTTTAGTTTTCATTTTCTGCCATGGTTTGTAACTTGGTAATAGAGATCAATACATCCTGAAATTTGTTTTTCAAGTACTTTATACTTTAATTTCTTTCATTGTTTCATTTTCTAACCTCTTTCGGTTCTATTATTCACTTAATTGTTAACCATACTTTATTTTAGGATTACATTAATTTTACCTCCTTTTTTTTACACATTATATCGGGGGGACAACATAACTTTATTTTTATTTTTTGAAGTACTCAACGTTGCTATTGTAATATTAGTGACCATCGATTCACTGGATAAATTTTATCTTTTTTCATTCTTCATAGAATGTCTCGTGTTAATTAAAAAGGATGCATTAAAAAAAATGTAGTATTTATATAGCATTTCAATCGAGATTTTAAGTCATGCCATCAAGTTAGCTATATTTCTCTAACAAAAAATTTATCCTTTTCAATGTTGATGATTGACATAGTATTATTATCTTGAATACACTTCATTTCATCTAATTTGATAACAAAAAATAAAAAATAAAAAAATATTATCGACCATGGAATCTTCGTAAGACCAAGAGCAGGACAATCTAACACAAGGTCAACCTCATTTTTTTTCAACTACTCCTGCCTCTTAATAACAAGAAAATCCTGCATGCAATTGGGGAAATTCTAGCTCAAATTACATTTAATTGAACTAGGATTGATCATGTAGTGAGTATTTTATGTTTATCTAGTGAATGATCGATAATTTAAAAAGAGTGACCAATCTTCTATTAAATGCAATACGCTTGTCATGTGATTTGTTAAATTCAATAAAACTAGAATTAGATAAGAATTTTCCCATGCATATGATTCTGGATCTTATTTATATACCAAATGACTTAGGATTGTCCTCACAAGTCACATCTTCATCTATTATTATTTTTTAAAGAATATTTATATGTAAATTGTAACATACTTCTTTGGGGTGGACGTCAGGTCGAGTACTTACGGGTTTGGATTTTGCGGATCAACTTCATATGTCGGGTAGTTTAAATTGTTACCCAAATCTAACTCGAATTATATGATTGTCCGATTAATCGGGTATCTGGGTTCTAGTTTTACTCGATCAGATTTAGATTTTAATGAAAATAATTTTTGTTAATTGTATCAATATAGCACTGAAAATCTAGTTATTTAAAAAGGTAATAATAATAACACCTTCACAATAGAGTCCATAAATGCAATTCACACATTGGATGTTAAAAAATAAAGTTAAAAATGCTTACAATTATTAATTGTAAAATATCATTATAATTTCATTAAACTATTTGACACTAATATCACTAGGACATTAGCTATAAAGGCAGAACACTTGATTCGAATGTCCACCCCTATACGTACAAATTTTTGATTTTAAAAAGTACACTTATCTTTTTGATTTTAAAAAGTAAACTTATCTTTTGGCAGGAGTTTGAGTCTAAAATGTAAAAACCCATCTCTTGGTTAAGGATGGCAATGGGGCAGGTTTAGCCAAACCCGGGACCCACCCCGCCAGGGTATTTTTGGACTTGCCTTGTACCCGATTTAAGAAAATTGATATTATTACCACTTTATAAACATGAAAAAAAATAATAGTACTACCAAATCACTAATTATTTACAAATTTTGATAAATATATTTTAATTTTTAAAAAATTAAACATCGTCATCATATATTTATTTGCACATATTTTGAAATCATAACTTGATTATTAATGTTATATAATTATTTTTATATACAAGAGTATCATATTTATTTTTTTAAGTAACTATTTATATAATATATACTTTTGTATATGAAATATAGATGTATATTATATAAATTTATATAAAATAAAAAATAAAAAATAAAAAATATATATTAATTATTAATGGAGTGGGTCTGGGTTTTAAAATGAAGACTCGGAACCCGCACCGAATCCGATTAGGAGTCTCAAACCCGCCCTATTAGGAGCGGGTCCGGGTTTGGGTCTAGCCCAGGCCCATTGCCATCCCTACTTTTGGTAGGAGTAGGATTTTATACAAACTTAAATGGGCAATTCTACAATCAGTCGGTTTCGTAGGTGACTAAGGTTAGTTATGCCTTGAAATAACAGCACGTGTACTAATTTTAATTTTTTAAATAAGTTTTCAGTTAATTAAATCTTACACTTACCAGTTTCTGTAGGTAAACAAATTATTTTTCTCTTTCTACAAAATCAATTCTAATTAGATTTCTCTCTCAATTCTCACTTAATTATGAAGAGAATGACTATTATTGGATTCTAAAGAGATTGGAGGATCCCTTAATTATTAACCTTATCAAATATAAAAAAATCTCCCTTAATTATTAAGAGCTCATAAGGTAAATAGTTTCTATTGCTATTTAAATGTTAAAACTTTAATTAAAAAGAAATTACATGATATTTTATTTCAATAACAATAAATATTATTATTATTATTTCTTTTAATTATGCTCGTGAATTAATTTAGCTAATCATTCTACTACTATTATTATTATTATTATTATTATTATTTCGATGTTCAATCAAAGTATATATATCTTCTCTAAGATACTATTACAAACATCGACACACTAGTATAATTTTTTTTATATGAATTCATAGATATACGAACAAAATAGAAATTCTAGGACAAAAATTAAAAGCAAACAAACTAGTAACACTGACCTATTTCACATTTATTTTGTTTATTTTCAAATAAGTCAATTATTTTAGTTAAAATATTGTATATTTCATCATCAATTATTATACGAAGAACGCATAATACAATTACTAAATATTTTATATCAAGAATGTGAGTATTGTTCATCAAATTAAGAATGTGTGCCATATATCATTAATATTATTATCACCGTATTATTTATTACAATTAACTTTATATTTGATCACACATATAGTTATAGTCATAATTATTCAAATTAATAACTAGGTTTTATAATTGTTTACCTTCTCTAAGGAGTATATACTCTTCAATAAATAATTGTTGTGTTACGTCATTTAGATCTATATTAATTACACACATACATAAATACTTGTAAATTATTATTATTTATTCACATATGATTATTAATATTATAATTGTTATTATTTTTACAATTATCTCACATTAAATTATATATTGATAATATATAGTTATTTTACTACTACTATTATTCATTATATATTATTATAATCATAATTAGTGAGACCAATAATTGAATTACATATTTGGTTACACTTACTGTGTAGAATATGCATTTAAATATATCACACCATATTGACATATATTTGGTTAAACAATATTATTATTATTATTATTATTATTATTATTATTATTATTATTATTATTATTGGTGTTTGATATTAGTATACCCTCCACTAATAATCAAAACATATTTTTTTAACAACTACTACTTATTGCACTCTTCTGGATATATTTTATATAT
>JAOWBU010000725.1:0-25000 GCA_026212405.1 Petrea volubilis
CCCTTGCAGTTCAGGTAAAGGGATATCCAACACTTCATAGTATAATATATCCGAAATCTATAACAGACGGCCGAAAGATGTTGTCAATATACAAACAATGGAAAAATAAAAGTTAACTCAGAAAGCTCCAATCCCCTTAATATCGTAAACTACCTGGTTATAGTGAGCAAGCATGTCAGTAAGACGCTCCGCTCCTCGGTACTTGATAGGTTGAGGCTTTGGTTGTTGCGAGTAGCAGTTATGAGATGTAAGCCTTATTTTCGATGGATCGTTCAAGCCAAGTTGGCGGGCAACATTTTCAACTACTTCATCATAGTTGTTCTGCTTTGACCTGAAAATTTTTATTTAGTAATGTAGATTATCTTTGGAAAATAGATAACGGGAGGAGCGCAACCACAAGAAATCATAATTAAGATCTATGAACCAAGATTCATACAGTTCCAGATAAAACTCATCTTCCTTGGGCTTCTCCAGAGAACGAAAGCGAACCACCTAGCCATCAAAGCAAGCTACTTAAAAAAATGACCAAAAAAATAATTAAATAATTGAAGAGTCAACATATGGACAGCACTGATGCGAAATATTAGGCCCTAGACTTATTTTGTGATTTTATATGCCCACAGATTAGATTAGCCTAATTTTTCCTTCCAATATTGGCTATATCACATCTAGAACACAAAACAATTGAAACACTGAATCATACACTTGAAGTGCTGACATGCAAACTCTATCCTGGCTGGTTTCTGATCAACCAATTAAGAACACTAACATCTAATGACTTAAATATATCTTTTACAAATAGATTCACATAACCTCAACTCCAGAGCTACACATCTGGCATTTGAATCGATGTTATGCACACATTCAGAAGAGGTAACTTCAAGAAAGAGTATGTCCTTTCCTCCCCCTTCCCCATTCATTAGTTGACTGTAAGTGACTACCGAAAATGCAAGGATAAACTATCACTTTGAAAGCCTTGCCCACCAACCTCCCCGGGGGTGGGGGGTAGGGGGCAAACAAACAAACAGAAAAACAGCTTGGGTTCATATTGCATCTGCGCTCCACACCACTCAACTCATTACCAGCACATTTTTCTCAGATAAATATGAATTCCAAAATTAGTGAAACCACAAGGAAGAGTCCATCGGTGATAAAAGGACCACAATAAACACCACTTGCAATTGCTTTCCAAATAAACCAATTCCAATTGAACCCACCCAAGAAGTTAGAAAATCAAATGGTTAAGCCATTAAGGTTATACCTGGCGATTATGTACATAATCCAAAAATGCAGGAACAGTGGGATAACGGCACTCTTCGCCGCCCTGACCTTGAGGAGGTTTTTGGAAACAAATAATATCCCCGTCTTCAAGCTGACGATAAGGTAAGGGCCAAAGAAAACAATTATGGTCAGATACAGCTCATGGAATTTGTCATGCCAATGAAACTGATCAAATTATTAGATAGCAGAGGACAACAACAGATAAAACTATGCAGTGGGTTCAAAATTAATAAACCTGACTGCCACGAAAGCTAAGCTTATTGTCAATGTGCTCACACATGACGTTGGGCTCAAACTTAATTTCCTGCACATAGGTGTAAGGGCAAAAAATGTGGGAAACTTTGAAAGCTTGCAGATATGAAACAATATGAACTTCAAACCAGAACAGGGGAAAGAAATGTTGACCTCAAAGAGTTCAATTTCTTCATCAGGAGCAAAGCCTGCCATTTCATTAAGTTTCTTCAATATTTCCATTGGCTTGCCATTCCCTTTTACAAAAAGCCGCCCGACATACCTAATCACAAAGAATGAAACTCTGTAAGTAGATGCAGTAAGAAGTCGCAACGTAGAATGGGACTTGGGTATTGTTTTCATAGCAAATTGGGAAGGTGCTCATTTTACAGCATCTGGAAACCCACAGCGAGAGCTAGACAAACACAATACATTGTCCAATTTCTGAGTACCAATTCCCATTCAAACATATTGACAAGAGCACAATCTGTCAATTGCATGGAGAAAAGTCCAACATGTACAAGATTATACCAAAAATTGCACTATGGGACAACTTTCAAGTATACTCGGATAATAATATAATTAGCATGAAACAACGCATACCTTAGTTCCTCTTTGATTGGGTCATAAAGTTTGAAAAACAAAAGAATGTCCTCCTTAGTCTTCTCTGGTGGAGCAATAGGCAGCATGTCCTATGTCAGTTGTTTTAGAAATGAAAGTAAGGAGACAAGTCAAGGAGCAAAGAAAATCATTTAACATCAACAAAAGAGTAAAAATGAGTGATTTATATCTTACCAAGCCAACTGCCACTTCCAGAAACAATTTTAACTCCGCGTTATTTGCTTTGTTGGATACTTCTCTTAATTGACCGACCTGAGGAAGGAAGAATAAGTAAAATAGCATAAATGTGCCTGAAAAACATTAATGGCAACAGAAAACACAGACAAACATGAAAATGGCAATCACAGAACTCCGGAGTATCCAAAAGGAAGGTTTGCCAAAATAAATGGAAGTAAAATCATCGGCAACAATTCCAAACCAAGCACTCCACATATAGATTAGATAAACACAACCCAGTCATGTAAGCAGGCTGCCTCCCTCCAGTTTATCATAGTTGGTGAGAAACAAATCAGGAGAAAAGAGCAAGTTGCAGCCAGGTATGCCATGCATGAGGAGTGCAACCCTAACAAGGCATGAGCCTTTAACTACTATCAGCACCTCTTTAAGAGTTGCTGCAGTCCACACTCAGTAGCTTCCAAAGCTTATGAGCTGTGAATTAAAACCCCTTCACCAAGTAAATGGCCTTTGGGGGGCTGCGTGGAGGAGGGTAGGGCGGTGGTTTAGGGTAAGACTCCATTTCCACCCATATAAACAACCGGTACCACATTTCATACATGTAGAATAAAATGCTTGAACCAATTTTCCTATATTACAACCATTTAAACTCCGCTATTCGCATCCATTTTTAACCCAATCACATCAGGGCTGATACTTAACATAAATACTCTTGGCCATATGTTTTTTCCCTAACGTAAATACTCAAAAGCCACAGGAACAATGGGTGGTGTCAACCAATTAGCTCTCCTCCCTATATTGTGAGCTAAGATCAACATTCTATTAACAATTCATTGTTAAGATTGATATTTGCATGCTTTTCCAAATCTGGGACCACTACCCATCACTAGGAATTAAAAGTATTTGTTTCATTTACGTGTAACCAACTTGAAGCAAGAGTGAAAGACGCTCCATCTTAATTTTAATTGTGCAAATTATATTGCTCGAGATTTTGGAAAAACAGATGATCATGTCTAAATTCTTTCGGAAAATCAAATTGTGCAAATAATATTCTGGAAAGAATTTAAAAAGAGAAATTGATCACATCTCCAGAGAACCATCTATGTTTAAACAGATGCATAAGATATAAGGGCCACTTCAATCTGCTAACATATTTGTCATAACATAAGAACACCCAGCAATGGTGAACAGCATAAAAATTAAATAAATCAAATAAAAACCACGTACAGATTGAGCTTCCTCCTGAGGAGTGAGTGGCCGATTAGGACGGTATGTATGATTTTGGCGTTTAGCCCATAACCAAAAGCGCTGAAATTGCACTGGTATTCCAAACTCCTTAGCAACTTCTTCCTAAAAATTCACATGATGATAAGAAAAGATGTGAAATTAAGTCCTCAATGTTGTAGTTCATTTATCACAAAACCCACATATTCCATCTCCCTAAAAAAAGAAGTGTCACAATTTTAAAGCTACGAATCAAGTTTAGAACCGAATCTTTTTAAGCATCATTACTAACCATGCGTAAAACTAGAGACTAGCCTAACGTGTGCACCTTGTTCTGTGACTAACAAATGGTATTGCTACTTTCTAAGCTATTTCATGCCAAGTTAAAGCAGTTACAGCATATCACTGCATGCTATGTAAGGAATAATTCACTATCCGCCAGATCAACTAGGGTAGCAAGATGGATTTGGAACAGTGAACCAAGCTCTGCACCAGCCAGCGACTTAGGTTGACAAAACTGATTGAAGTTGGAATTTTCTGATTTAGATAGCTTTACACACAGATGGCAGGAAGTGATCAGAGGGATAGAATACCTTCTTCCATCACTCTCTGCACTTTACCTTATGTGGAATCAATACAAGGAAAAACAACTTCCCTCAAGGCCCATAAAACCACTGCATAACCTTGTAAGAATTTCAAACCACCCCCCCCCCCAACCCCACCCCTCTGTCTCAAAAAGTAAACAAAGAGCTCCAGTCTTACTGCAAAAAAATCTCCATAACTCTAATACATTCTCTGAATTTCTATTTACTCTTAGAATTTTATAAAATAACATTCAGTAAAAGAAATATCAGTTACAAGTTGATCTTGATACATAACAAGACTCTACATGAATTGAACCAACCATTTTCAACCTAAGTTCTGAATATGCAGCAAGATCCTAACAAGTCCATGATATATGAAGCAGTATTTATTTGGCCAACCCCTTCCAGTTTTAGCGCAATGTTATTAATGAATCTTGACAGACAATTATAACGAAGTCAAGTGATAATACAAGCCAGTGTAAATTTACCTTAAAATTAGTGCAATGTTGTTAATGAATCTTGACAGACAATTATAACCAAGTCAAGAGATAATACAAGCCAGTGTAAATTTACCTTAAAAGTATTAAAAGACAGCTGTTTCTGGATACGAAAATGGCGAACTTTGTCATGATCCACAAGATCAAAATATATCTCCTTCCCAATCTGTTCAACTAGGTCTTCATCACGAGCGACCTATAGATACAACCGGATCAAAAACAACCTCCCATGCATAACATGTGGAAAGTGGAAACAAACAAGAAACATCTAAATTTTAAGGAACCTTGATAATTGTGTAGAGGTGTGCTTCGGCTTTTTCCTTTCTCTTTTGCTCCTTTTCTTCCTGCTCTTTCTTTAACCGTATCTGAAAAGACACCCAATCAGTAAGCAAAAATTCGACAACTGTCAAAAATTATGAATCTTACCCTTAGATGTTCTGCTATGTCCTTCTCATCCACATTGCAAATTATTTTGTCCTTGTCACTTTCACGTATGTAAACAAGCATGTATGCATTGGAATACTTGGTAAATTTGAATGGTGAGTTATTGAATCCAGGGTTTGTCTGCGGTAGCTGTGACACCAAAGAGAAAATTGTGGGAACGTACTGAATGCAACACAACAAATAGGTAAAAAGATAGTAATGCAATCCTCTGAGAAAGTCATGCAGTAGCGAAACCAACCTCTTCCTCACCACCGTATTGCTCTTCCAATGCCCTCTTCATGTCTTCTTTGGTTACACGTTCATCATCAAACTTGAACCTGGAGTTGAAAACATGGTAGATGTCCGTAACTAGGACAACATAGAGCAACCAATATCCAGGTAGTTGTTAAAAAGTTGAAGCAATAATGAAATGTGATACTTCCAAATCAATATACTGGACATGAAACCATAAAAACTAAAAATAAAAAGCAAGCTTCTTGTAAACCACTACAGAACAACAAGATCAAGTTGCTTATAATGAAGCAGAACTAAAGTCAATTCCTAACCAGACTTGCATGATAAACCTTACCAAAAACAGACAAAGGAATGCATTTCAGAGGGCAGACATGAATATAGCACGGATACATTAGAAGAAGAAAAAGCATCATTGGGCGTGTGTGTGTTTTTAAACTTTGTGTGTGTATGTTGTGGTGGGGGTAGTGACAATGAAAAACAATTAACATAGTCATACCACTGATCAGACAGGGTTGGCCTGATGTAAGCATAATAATGTCCACCATGCACTCCGCCACTGTGAACCAGAACACTACAAACAAAGAGAACAAATTTCATTAGGAGCCATATGTATTACTCACTGCCTGCAGTTATCACGATGCCAACTATGAACATCAAAATCACCATACGAAATATGAGCCAAACTCAGCAGGGAGGAGGAAGCAGAAAACTAAATGACCATCTCAAGCTATAATCATCATGAATAAGTCCTCCAACTTAGCACAATACATAAAGAGCAACAGGTGACAGAATATATAACTCAACAAGCCTAATAAAAAAGAGCGGGGAAACATAAGGAAACATGATCAATACAGAAGCCTATTCAAATAAATGTTCCATCTCAAGAAATGAACATGACCAGATAAAGCGTCCAATTGAAAATACACCCAAACAAGCATAATACCTGTGAAGAGTATATAGGTTGCGGACACTCCTATCTGCCTCAGGAGACAAATATTTGCCATTCTCTCTATCAAGATCAAGTTGCAAAGGGAACTCATATCGATCATTTATCTGTTTGATCAAATATAAAGAGTAACTGCCATAATTTTTGATACTAGGCAATAAATATGAAATATAGGGGTTCCAAAATATCCTTCTCTAAGCAAGCACCAAACAGTCATAGTTCTGAAATTCTTCAGAATAGAAATTTACATCAGTACAATTAAGACAACACTCACCAAAGACAACACAGTTTAGTCCTCCAGGACTAAGGACTCCATTTTGAAACCCAAATTCTTAGTCAACGTGAATAATCAGAATCAAAGTTCCATATCTCAGAAAAGACACTTGGGATAACTGATTCAAGACAAAAAAAACTGGACTAATGAAATAGTTATAGAAGAATCCAACAATTAATTAGTGATACACATGACATACAGAGTCCAAGTTCTGTTGCTTAGACGAACACCTTTTTAAGAACCATGCCATCAGATAAAATGAGTTGCTTTTGATATGAAACAGTCAGATCCATACACGAATGGGACATGAGGGGTTCTCCAGCACTATGTTTCAGCAAGTGTTTATAAGGCAGGCTACTGCCTTCATTGACCTCAGTTGTAGAGAACATAAAGATCCAACCAAAACTGGACTTAAATTTTAGATCATAGATTGGTTCATGAACATGGATAGAAATTTCATAGATAAGGTTCAAATATAGTCAAGGATTCAATCTATTGTAATGCACATGAAAGTTACAGCTTTTGGAGTTGTATTAACGGTCCAGATAAAGAGCAATCTAAAGATTTTGAATAGTGCAAACACAGAGAGAGTCTGACAACAATATGATCATTTGTTTCCAACATATTTTATAAGTGTGTCCCAGTTTACATCTCCATCCGTAAAATACTAGCATACCCAGAGAGAGAGGGAACCAATCATTCATGTCTTCAGCTATTAAGTCATTCCTGTATCAGTACTAATAAAGGAAACTAGGATATGTGATAGAATCATCCGCAATTTAGTCATTCACAAAGCAAAAGGCGTTTCAGCATAAGCCTAAATGTTTGTGATCATAATCAGAAGAACCTAAGCGCTTCCTTGTCACGCTATGAGACCCAGTTTGCTGTCCAGTTTATTGTTCAAGACTTAACGTATTTTGAGCATGATACTCTTGCGCATAAAATACACAAGTATACAGCTAATTCTAAAAGAGCTTTCTAACTGACTGCTTACCTTAACCATAGTATCACGAACAAAATCATATTCAAATCTTTTTAACTGAAGCTGAAGAACAGGAGGGAAGTCAATGAAAAGGACACCCTTCCTAGCATCCTGAAAAGGAAGTAGTCATGTCATGAAAGTGGAGAAACACATCATAATAACAGAAAGAGATTGTTGTAATAACACACGTAAAGTTTGCAGCACTTTGCAACTTGTTGATTGCCAGAGCAAACTGGAAACACATTCCGAAGTTGCTTTGGTAATTTAACAAGCAATAAGCTTCAAAGGGATTTCCCAAACTGTTATTTCCCTCAGCGCACTATTTTTCTCCTCTTCATTTTCTCTCTTTTTATTTTTTTTCTCTACCCGCAGCATGGTTTATCAGCTATGAGCATGTCTTGTGAAGTTGCAAGTTTTAAATTCAACTAAATGCATTTTAACAGGCTCCCCAATCAAGAAGCAGATGAAGAAACTAGAAGAACCTGCAACCCATATTGTTCAGCATGATACTTGTTGTCACCCTCAAGGCGTTCCACTTCCACATATTTGTCAAATGAAGCATATATATCTTTGCAGCCTTTGACATCAAGCTGCAGATCTGACATAAATATAAATATCAATAGATGAAACCTCCCATCAAAGTTTTCAAGTCAATCAGATTGGTTATTAGACACATACCGTAGAAAGATTCCTTTCTTGTTGATTTGTAGTCCACATTAATACATTCTATATAATTCATATGGTGCCCCTCAAATAACTGTTGTATCGTGCCCTCTACTACTGTTCCCTAGAAAAAAATTAAATAGAAAAATAAGATCTAATTCTCCAGAAGCAGCACAGGCAGAAAGATGTTTAACTTTCTCTTTTCGTTTATCTAATGGCCAGAAAAGTGTATGTATTTGAAATATTACTTTCATTTTGTCTTCAAGTTTTTCACAAAGAACCCTGTTCAGTTCTTGAACATCATGCTGCATAAAAGAATCATAGGTATCCCAGCCAAAAGACTTTGTCAACTCCTTAGTTGCTACACTAGTATCACTATACTGCAGCTTATAGAATAAACTCTGCAGAGCCAAAGGGATGCTTCCAGATGGATTATCATTTTCTGTGGTTGGCATGTGGTATACAGCCTGCGAATCAATTCCAAATTAGGTCCTTTGAAAGAAAAGTTAAAGAATAGATAACAGCAGACTCCTGACAACCTTTCTGAAATAAGCAATGTGGTATAGTGTCTGGAGGAGAGAGTTCATGTAACAAGTAGCGCCCTGATTCTTGAGCCCCACATAACCTGTCTCTTTCTTTGAGTCATGTGACCAGTAATCAACAACTCTACGAACAGCAACGTCAGCCTCGACTATACACGTATCATTCACAAGATAACCTCGACCAGGGTCATAAAGTTCACTAAGAGGCATGAATGAGGTGAATCCCCAATCACTTTCTCTAGAATTGAACTGGTGTTGCGTGTCTGCAGAATTAGTTTATCAAAACCATCATCCAACCAGCAATGCTAGCATACGAATTATGAGAACCTATCAGAAGACCAAGCAAATAGCAGGAAAGCAGAAGAATACAAGGACAGAACAGCCATACATGTACTTCAAACTAAAATGAAACAGATCAAATGAATAGTTTGAAATTCTTTCATAAGAAAATTAATGGACATGCAGTAAATATAACATTCTATATTTTCATAATTCACATTAAAACACAATCACAGCAATAAAAACCTCTAAGTTGCAAATTCTTGTGAAATGAATATTGTGCTTATGAAAAGAACTATAGAAAATATTAATTAAGACCAAAAACTCTGAATTCTAATTGGTAAATAGTAATGCCAATTTCCCATTTCAGGACTTAAAGGTCGTTAATCTGTAATGTTATAATAAATAATCCCTCTTTCCATAAGTCACTAAAAGCAATCCACAACCAACAATCCCCAAGATCAGTTCCTACAAAATGATACTTGCAAGTCTCAAAAAACTATTCAGCGCACAAATAGGTCTAATACTTTTCAGGACAAGCACGGCTAACGGTAACACGATTGATATGGAAAGGCTGGAAGAATTGTTTTTCCAAAAAAGCATTACTCTGAAATCATCACAAAACAATTGCCACCAATTATCTTTTCTCGTCACTCATGAAATATCAACAGACAGGATAGCTTCCAAACAGGAAATATAAGAGCTTGAAATATTGGGTTTTTTTCTGAGAGACTATTAGTTATATTCACTCATCAGATGTAGTTCTTATACCTGTACCACTGCATAAATTAGTCGGATCAAAATACAATATGGATTGGCCAAGAATGGAGATGGGAAGGCACACTTATTAGAATTAGCATCAGGTAACAAGATGCCTGCAATTAATTAAATGAACATGCTTAATTCCACAAAAGTGAACCAAAGGTAGAAGCCAAAACGTTTTGCAATGCTTTTACCTCCAAAATTCTTTGAAATGCAAACTTCGACAACTATAAAAAAAAGGACAAGTCGGAATTGCTTCAGGTAACAAGATGCCTAAAATTATTAACCTCAACAGGAAGCAGACTGCAAAAAAAGGTTCTGGAACGCATTTAGCTCCAAACTTTTCTTCGAAATGCTAAGTTTCGTAATAACAAACCCAGGGATACACTCTGAATGCTAGGTACCCAGCTGCAACTCACATTCTGCTGCTCCTAGGCCCCAAAATTACAAGTGCGCTCCAGAACAACAGCCAAAGAATGGTGATACGAGGAAATGGAGGATTATTCTCATAGCAGCAGTGATCTTGAGAATGACTTGTTAGAGCTCTGATGGCTTTTTCATCATAAAGAAGAGCAGACAAGGATCACCAAGGTAATCTAGGGATTAGGAGACATAGGAAGACAAGAGGGTCCGCTTGACAGTAAAGAAACGACGTTATTAATGGAGATGAAGCAGCAGACCACATGACTTTCCCCAGGACTGACTCACTGTTTTTGACTTGGCTATGTTTACTCCTTTTATAGCTTGTATGCAAATAAAACCAGAAACTCTAGAAATCAATATACGATGGACAAACTGAAGTAGCAAACTCAAAGATTCACTGGACAAAAGAAAATTATACCTCTTCTAGGAACCAGTTAAAAGTGTCAGGAATATTGGGAGAAAACGAGAGAAACTATGTTCACGTGTTTCCTATGTTCCCATTCTAAGATAATGAGCAGTAAATGGGCATCAATATAACAGAACCGTGATCCTCCGCAAGTTGAAAGCATTGCATCATAGTAATAATCTCTGTTATTGTTTCTGGTTTTTCAAGCTTGCAGCTCTCCAAGGATCATCTAGGTCAGCTTGTCTGTCCTCCCTTTAAGATTCAATCACCAAACAGTGACGTGTTCTGTTTAGCCTCCTAGCAGGATCCCTCATGAAAACAACCATGATACACATCAAACAGAAAAACAAACTCTATCCAACCACCATTAGTTTTCCCGCTATTGCCTTATTTCAACTAACATATTCCATTGCACTTACTTTTTCAATATGTCTAAAGTGACTGAGTTTCCAATAAGTATTTCAAAGCTTGCACTCCTTACATGTTACTTCTTGCAGTTCCTCTTTCCCACCCAAATTTAAACCACTAAATAGAGTGCAAGGCTAAAATGAAAGTAAGACAGAGTATATTTCATATGCACAGTTTAACTACCAAAAAAATTGAGAAGAAAAGAATAAAGATGAAAAAGGCATAGACATTAAAGGATGTGAAAAGGTAAGACTCAATGTGAAATTGCTAACAAGTCTTACCTTTCCTTATCGTGAATTTGCTGTGAATCTGATTGATCACAGACAAACTAAACTGTGCATATCTGCTCCAACCATAAGGCAGAGTTGCAGAGTCTGCAACATCCAAATACATTGATAAATGATCAACGTTGTTGCCTTTTGGAAATATAAGAACTCGCCTGACAACCAAAAAGGCTCTCATAAGCTTCAATACAAGGCCAAAATATTAGAAAAGACAAGTCTGTGGAAACGCAAAACATTAAGTACCATTTGTATCCTCCAACAAGGAAAACTTCAGAATACTGTTTCTTCACATTCAGCTTCGAAAAATTCTCAATTGTCCAAGTAAACCGTGCAGATGGCGGCTCATCAACTGCTTGTGCATCCACTGTATTTGTCACTTCCGCAGGAGCAACTGGACGATATCAAAGTTATGAATCCACATATGAAGCAAAAGGAAAACGTATCAAGGCCAGTCAAAGGAAAGGCCCCAACAAATGAAACTATGAGAGACGCCCACAACTACAAAAAACTAAGACTTACCAAATCCAAAAAATCAAAGAAGCAATGCAAAATGTGTTGTTGAAAAATAAACAATAGTGCATGCTCCCACAATCAGTGAAGGGAAACAATACCTTCCATGGGTTGAGGGCCTTCCTGGGCAAAATCGGCATGAGGCACAAGCATCTCTTCTTCCTCTGCCTGCTGGAGACAGAAACCGAGACCAAATGTCACAAAAAAATGGATCTAATAAAACCATCCGGGGGCACTGTTCCCTAATCCAAACCCTAAATTCAATCAATTATGTTCCTTAAACGGACTATTCCGCATCAATTTCAAAACCCGGCAATCAAATCGTTGCGCAGATTAAAAAATTGCACTTGAAACATGGTTTGAACTAAACAGAGAGCTCATCCAGCTAGTGAATTGAGGGCAATAACCATAAGCGAAGGAAAAAGCAAACAATATCGAACCCATTAACTAAGTCAATCAAACAAAAGCGTATGCATAGGCAGAGCACCCATATGTAAATGTGTACTTATGACACACAAAAGTACAAACAGGAGATGATACGTACATCGATTGGGGGAGAAGTGAGGAGAGTCATGAAGAGGAAATTGGCGCCGAGCGATCGGTTAATCGGAGAGAAACTAATAGAAATTTTGCAGATTTTCTGAGTCTGTTCTGTATGCGCGAGTGTGTGTGTGTCTGTGTGCGAGAGAGAGAGAGAGAGACAGAGAGAGAGAGAGAGAGACAGAGACGAAGAGGGAAGGGAATGGAAGTAAATACGGTACTGATCGATCCAGAGAAGAACAAGACTTTGAGCGTGGATGGAGAAAAATTCAGGGGTTCAAGGGTACTTTAGGTAGTTAATTAAGGAGTAATAAATTTTTACCATGTTGCTTTAGTTTAGCAATTTATTTTCACCATGGTATTAAATATTATAATGATTTTTGTGTATCTATTATCTATTATATATCATCTATCTATACTGTTATAAAAAAAAATATTTTTATCTCATAAATAGTGATTATTTATGTGATTTTATAAAATTTGTCCTTCAATTTTATGTGAAATAAATAGAGATATGTAAAATTGTGGCTAAAATCTATACTATTATTAAAAAAATTATTTTTGTCTCACAAATTGTATTTATTTATATGATTTTATAAAATTTGCCCTTTAATTTTATGTGAAATCAATAGAGATATGTAAAATTTTGACTAATTAAAAATTCACATGAAATCGATTCAATTCGGATACCAAATTTTAATGTGTCAATTTTACATTTTTAATTAGTAAACACATGCAATAAATAAATAAATAAAAATATCAATATTGTAATATACAATTTAAAAAACCCATAGTCTCAACCCACAAACCACTTTCTCTAATTATAATTACTTGATTTTTTTTCTTTTTGTGTTTATATATTCTCTATCATGTAATTTTATTTCATATAATTATTTTATTTTTAAATTATTATAATTTAATAAATTATTTTAAATAATTCTTAAAAAATATTCTTATAAAAGAAATTTAATAATATATTTATATTTTCATTCTAAAAATATTTAAGTACTAAATTGAAATATATATTTTTTATATTTTGCACACACATAGAGTGTGTGGTGTTGCTAATACTATTATAAAAAGAAAATCATTTTTATCTCACAAATGGTGCTTATTTATGTGATTTTACAAATTTTGTCCTTCAATTTTATGTGAAATAATAAAGATATGTACAATTGTGGCTAAAATTGAAAATTCACATGAAATCAATTCAATTCGGATACCATATTTTGATATGTCAATTTTACCCTTTCAATTAGTAAGCATAGTCTTTGTTTGGTTTCTCCCACTATTTCATCTAGTTCAATCTTCAATTCACAAATCATTCTCAATTTAAAGTTGAGTTTGTCTTGTTTGGTTTTACAGATTGAATTTTGTGCGGCTTGTCTATATTTCGTTGTTCGGAACCCTATTTTGTTGATCATTATGTGAGGATATTCAGAAAAATTACTTAAATATCCCTTGTTTGTTTGTTTATTAAAAATTACTTGCTAATTTATGTCCACAACACCCCACATTTCTTTAAGATTAAAAATGCATCTTTATGATTTACAAAAGACTTCCTAAACTCGACCTCGCACATTGAGCTTTTTTCCAAAATATTAATCCAACCAAAAATAATTTTCATAATATTATTCTTTCAAAATAATTTCCATATCGTTATTCCTAGGGTTTCCTATGGACTCCTCCTAGCCGCTCTCAACTTTGGGATCTGGCTTCCTTACGTTCCTCTTTGGATTTTATTTCTTTTTGGTGAATTTTGATCACGTTATCTTGATCTCTCCATCTATTCGATCATATTACCGTGATTTCTTCAACTCCTGGTATTGTGCAAATTAATGGCAAAGGATTTAGAAAACTTGTGGCAGAAGTTTACCTTTGCGTGATGAAGAAAATATTACGCTGGACTTGGGAGAACGGCGTGCTGATGAGTCTACCATTAAACATGACCGCTGCATCGTGGGACGGATCATCAAACAGAAGCCCTTGAATCTGAATGCACTCACAAATGCGTTCTCTAGTGCGTGGAAAATGTCGAAGGGTTTTAAGTTGTCTGATGGGGGCGAAGGTTTATTTGTCTGCGAGTTCACGTCAAAAAAGGATAAGGATCGGATCCTTAGGGAGGGTCCGTGGCATTTTGATCGTCAGCTTGTGATTCTAAAGGGCGTAGCAGGTCACGAGCAACCATCGGCAGTAAGAATGGACCATTGTCCGTTTTGGATCCGAATCTGCGATCTGCCGATGGACCGTCAAGACATGAAGTCCCTAAATATTATTGGTGGCCGGATTGGATCAGTGTTAGACGTTAAAGCTGAGGACATCAATTCCCTCGGCCGATATGTTCGAGTTCGTGTCCTTGTGAATGTGCTTCAACCACTTCAGCGTGGGATTTGGATAAACAATAGCAAAGGGAATCGCGTATGGGTTTACTTCAGGTACGAACGGCTCCCCAAATTACTGCTATTGGTGTGGTTTAATCGGGCATGTGCATGAAGAATGTGACGATCTACCCGAGGAGCAGGAAGGCGAAATGGAGTGGCCATACGGTCAAGGCCTTCGTGCCACACCTCTGCGTGGTCGAGGCAGATTTCGCCAGAGTGACACGAAGGATTTCTCTTATAGAGGACAATCCACCTCTGAGGCTATCGACTCCAAGACATCTAATGCGGTGCCAAAACGTAAGTTGTGTTTTGGGATGGAGAAAGAGGGGAGTTCTTCAGATGCCCCTCAGGATGCCGGGGAAGATGAGGCCTCGTCTAGCACTCTGCCGCTTCAAAATGATATGATGGGTGTTCGCACACATCAGCTGATAACAGGAACCCAGATCGATGGGACTAAGGATGGTGGAATTCAAAGTTTGGCAGCGAACGATAAGGAGGATAAGGAACCGGCAGCAGTGACAGACACAAGTATGCAAGGGCAAGATGGGAAGGTCGAACATGGGCAACCGACTCAGATTCGGGCTTTCTCTAGGGTGAAGATCGACCGAAGTCGGCAGAGAAGCACCAATGTCATACAATCGGAGCAATTTGATCTAAACCAACTCACAACTGCATGCAAGAAGCGTGGCCGACTGGCAGGAGAGGATTCCAGTCCTGAGTATGAAATGAGTAGTATCAATGCCCGAGACAAAAGACAACGGACTTTGGAGGGCGGTGACCGAATATTACCGACTACAGCGGCGGAGGCTGCCATGCAACCCCGCCGGGAGGTATGAAGTGTTTGAGTTGGAATGTCCAAGGTCTGGGGAACCCTTGGACATTTCCCGCCCTTAAACATCTCATAAAGGCAAATTCCCCAGACGTTGTCTTTCTGATGGAGACGCGTCTTTACCACTTTGAAGTTGATGGTTTGCATCGTTGTTTTTTCGATTTTCATTTCTTTGTTGTTGACGCCGCTGGTCACGGTGGGGGTTTAGTTTTATTATGGAAAAAGGATGTTAATGTTCGAATTGTCAATTTTTCTCTCCATTGTATCAATTTTGAAGTGTTGGACGATAATAAAGCTCTTTTTTGGCATGGTTTATGTGTGTACGGCTGGCCGGAGGTGAAAAACAAATACCTCACTTGGGCTCTTATAAAAGAACTGAAACGGGATTCGCATATTCCATTTTTATGCTTTGGCGATTTCAATGAAATTCTTAAAGATGACGAAAAGCTTGGGGGTGCTGACAGGAGTCTTAATAGTTTTGAAGGCTTTCGTGATACATTACTTGATTGCAGGCTGAACGACATGGGTTTTGAGGGGTACAAGTTCACATGGAATAATGGCCGGGCAGGAGATCGTAACATTCAAGAGAGGTTAGATCACTTTCTAAGCAATGACGGGTGGAGGGCATTGTATCCTCATAGCCAAGTTCATCATCTGTGCAAACTTACTTCAGACCATCTCCCCCTCTTAATGACTACGGAACCAAAGAAATTGCAACGGGGGTCAAGACGAAGCCGCCCTTTTCGATTCGAAGATATGTGGGTGCGCGACTAGGAGTGTGAGACGGTGGTAAGCAGGGCATGGGAGATGGGCAATAGGGCTAATGGGGGCAGAAGTCTACAGGATCGTATCGACTCATGTGCAGTTGCGCTGCAACGGTGGAACAGGGATAGGTTCGGGCATGTGCAGAAAACGATCAAGGGGCTTATGGCTAAGCTTAAACTTTGTCAAGCTAAGCCTTTTGATAACGATAATATTAAGGAGTTGAAGAGTGTCCAACGAGAGTTAGATGAACAGCTACAGCGAGAGGAAACTATGTGGCGTTAGAGATCTCGGGCGATTTGGATGTCCGAAAGGGATCGTAACACCAAGTTTTTCCATTCCAAGGCATCCGAGCGCAAGAGGAGAAATACTATAAACCAAATCCAAGATGGAGAGGGCAATACACACGTGGGGGATGATGCTATAGAACAAGTTGTACATGGGTACTTCTCGACACTCTTTTGCAACTCACACCCCATGGATTTTGACCAAGTAACGGGTGCCATTGATTCCATAATATCTCCAGACTCGGCTATACTTCTGGATGCTCCATTCACTAAGGAAGAAGTTGTGAGCGCATTAAAACAGATGCACCCCTCGAAATCCCCTGGGCCGGATGGCATGTCGGCTCGGTTTTTTAGCGGTATTGGCATATTGTGGGCGACGGGGTTTGCAACTTCGTGCTGGGTTTTCTTCAGACAGGCGTGATGCCGGCACGGTGCAACCATACATTATTGACCTTAATCCCAAAAGTGTCGAAGCCATCATCGATGAAAGATCTTCGGCCTATTAGCCTCTGTAATGTCCTCTATAAATTGATTTCAAAGGTTTTGGCTAATCGACTCAAAATGGTTCTCCCGGAGCTCATTCATATTACCCAGTCTGCGTTTGTGCCTGGTCGTTTAATCACAGACAATGCCATTGTTGCTTTTGAGATTTTCCATTCCATGAAAACCCGTCTAAAGGGGAAGGAGGGGTTCATGGCACTCAAACTTGACATGAGCAAGGCCTATGATCGAGTAGAATGGGCGTTTCTCGAACGGGTTATGAACTCCATGCAATTCCCTACTCATTTCGCCCGATTGATCATGACTTGTCTCAACACGGTGACTTTCACTTACTTAATAAATGGCTCAGCGTGCGGCTTCCTTGCTCCCGGGCGTGGGTTGAGACAAGGTGATCCAATTTCACCTTACCTTTTTCTCCTTTGCGCGGAGGGGCTTTCAGCCATGATTAGAAGGGTGCAATATGATCGTTCTCTTCATGGTGTGCGTATATGTCGAGGAGGTCCAGAAGTCTCACACCTTTTCTTTGCGAATGATAGTCTTATTTTCACACGGGCTAATGCGGCTGAGGGTTTTTTCCTGAAGACGATTCTTAAATCTTATGAAGAGATGTCGGGCCAGGTTGTCAATTTCGAGAAGTCCGAAGTTTTCTTTAGTCATTCTGTGCTGATAAGAAATCGAGACCTCCTAAAAAACGTGCTTGAAGTTCGGGAAGTCGGGCAATTTCCCAAATATCTCGGTCTCCCTACGTTGCTTGGGCGTTTGAAGCGGCAGATATTTAGCTACCTAAAAGAACGGATTTGGAAAAAACTTAAAGGATGGAAAGGCAAGCTATTATCAATAGCCGGGAAGGAGATTTTGATTAAGTCCATAGCACAAGCGATTCCGCAGTATGTTATGAGTGTGCTCCTACTCCCAACTTCTTTATGCACGGATATGGAAAATATGGTTGGTAAGTTTTGGTGGGGTGATAGCGACAACCAACGGAAAATACATTGGGCCTCATGGGATAAACTAAGCGCACCGAAGGGGGATGGTGGCCTCGGTTTTCGGGGTTTTCGGCTCTTCAATATGGCATTACTTATGAAACAAGGGTGGCGAATCCTCTCAAATCCTTCATCGCTCTGCTCGCGACTGCTACAGGCCAAATACTTCCCAAGTGGTGAGTTCCTCAATGCAGACCTGGGCAGCAATCCGAGTTTCTTCTGGAGAGGGCTTATGACTATGTTCCCTATACTAAAACAACAGCTTTGTTGGCATATTGGGAATGGCGAGCGGGTCTTAGTTTGGCATGATAACTGGATTTTTGGGGAAAACCATCGCAAGCCTCTTATCAAGCGAATTCTCCCGGAGGAGGCCAAAGTATCATCTCTTATCGATGTGGAGAACAAATCATGGAATCGAGAGCTGGTGGAACACATTTTCCTACCGTTTGAGGTAGAGTCAATCCTCAAGATCCCTATTAGCCCTCGTCTGCCACAAGATACTTTATTTTGGGTTCCGTCTAAGAGTGGGATGTATACAGTAAAGTCGGGTTATTATGTAGCAAAACAATACCAAGAGACTGCAGTGGCTGGTGCATCGACTTCGGGTCGAGACTCACGGGTGTGGGCTTACATTTGGAAGCAGCCAGTGATGCCCAAGATTAAACATTTCCTATGGAAAGCTGCTAAAGGTTTTCTCCCTTGCTCTGAAGTGCTTGCCCGTCGGCATTGCGGTGAGCTACAGCGCTGTTTCTTGTGCGAAGAAGGGGTGGATTCGATTATGCACCTGTTCCGGGAATGCGAGTTTAGTTATGCACTTTGGCGAGAAGCGGGGCTGAGCAAGGTAATAGGATCTACAAAAGCCCACTTACCAGCCGACTGGCTCCTTGAATTGAGTAGCTTGGTGAGCAAAACTGAGTATGCAGAAATCTGCGTCCGACTTTGGCTTATCTGGTTTAATCGGAACCTGGTATGCCACGGCAACGACCGGTTGCGGCCATCGGTCATAAATGAGATGATGCAGCTGGTACTACCCGGGGAGTGATGATGGGTCGCACAAGTTAGTGGATACAACAAGCCGGAGTCCTTGTAGGCGCTAGGCACCTCCTTCCACGAGGGTGGGCCAAGCTGAATTGTGATACCTCCTTCTCCATCATAACAGGGAGCGCGGGTTTTGGAGCGATTGTGAGGGATGAGAACAGATAGGTGCTGATGTCTGCGGGTCGAAGGAGCAAGTCCTGTTGGGATGCGGAGAGCGCGAAGGCACATGCCCTGCTATTTGGGATAGGAATTGCAGCTGATTGCGGTTTCAAGGATTTGATTGTGGAATCTGATGACAAAGCAATTATTGACCAGCTAGTATCCAACTCTTTGCCACGGGGAAGCCTGGGAATGTTGCTTGACGATGTGCGGTTGGTGTCCAGAAAGTTTGAGAAACTTTCGTTTCGTTTCGTCCACCAAGAGGGGAACCTTGCTGCTCATCTTCTAGCCAAATGGGGTGCAAAATTAGATACCCCTATTATTGATATTGAGGATGTGCCTCATGAAGTGTGGCCTGCTGTTATGGATGATATGAGGGCGTGTTGAGCCTTTTATTTCATCAAAAAAAAAAAAAATTCCATATCGTTACTTATATTGCCACATACATTGCCATTTAGGCAAAACATCATTAGTTGGATTTTTTTAGCTTTTCCTCTACTTTATAAGCCTATGAGACTTCAATTTATTTTCCCCACCTTTCTGAGTTCTAACTGGTCCTTTTTATTAATTTTATTTTAATTCATCTTTTCATTTATTTTAACATTATTATATTCCTAACACTTAATCTAAACATCAAATATTCGAATAAGTATGAAATTATAATAAGAATTTATATTTTTTTTAAACAAGAAGATATTATTAATTAATTGTATCATATTTAAACACAACTATTGTTATAGATCTTAACTTGAAATTTAACTTCTTATTGCTTTAAAGTGCGATTATAGTACAAAAAATATCATTTTTGCCTTTTTCAATTGCAAAAGAAAAAAAAAAGGGAATACGTGATAAATTTAATGATTTATGAACAAAGTAGAAGCAAAAACTAAATCAATTTGTATCATTATCGAGAAATTAAAACAATTCTTCTAAATATTATTGCATCATGTTGAATCATTAACAATGATTCTCATTCCCAAATCAAATATACTAAGAATTAAAATTTAATTTAATAAACAATATTAACTAGATCCATGTAGTTAAATTAGAAATTTTAAAAGTTATGCAAAATAAATGGGAATTCTATTTCATAATCTCTTAATAATTTGTTGATATAAATAAAAAAAACAAAATTGTTGGTTGTCACACTACTATTGTAGAAAGTCTAGATTAATGGTGGGGAAAAAACCCAAAATTTCAAAATATTATGCTACTTGTTTATTTTCATCATTTTAGGTGATGAATTTGGCGTGATTTTGGAAATTTTGAAAATTTCAAAATAATATGCCACAGATGGATTTGGTATTGAATTTTATCCATTAACTCATTTATCATGCTCTTTTAGCCAGAAAAATTGTTAAACAAAACTAAATTAGTCTTAATTCGCATTTAAACAACATTAATCGACTAAATTAGTACAAAGGGCATGTGGGAAAAAAAAGAAATTACAACTACTAAATCGTTATGGGTCTAAAAGGTTGGAAAAGCCAAAAAAAAAAAACCAAACTAATAATTTTTTACCTAAATAGCAATATATGTGGGAATATGATTAATAATATTAAAAATATTTTTAAGGGAGTAATAGTTTGAGAATTATTTTTAATTACAGCAATATTTTGGAAAAAAGTGCAACACAATAAATTGAAAGAATAATATGGGGCAATACCCCTAAGAACGAAAAAGACAGAAATGGATTTCAATCTAGTGCAGATGTAGAAAAGGAGAAGAAATGGTTTTCTCTTTTTTAGGCGGGCCGGTCAAAGCAATAGTGGAGAATTTTTAAGGGATTGTTTTGGAAATAGCTTGCATATAGGGGGACAAATTCGCAAATCCGTATCATGTTAAGTTTAATCTTGGCTCACCAGATTATGAATCTCACCCCCCCCTCCGGCGACTAAATCTGGGATAAATAGTGACTTTAATTGGGGCTCAGCTACAACAATAGCACGATCCGACGTTGCGTATCACAAAGCCAAACATAAAATTACATGGGATGAAGCTCCTATTTCTTGCCTAATTAGAGAAACCGAACGAAGCCATATGCAACAAAAGAAGCAAATAGAGAGGATATTATTGTAATATCACAATTCAATTTAAAAATTCATTTTCTCAACCCACAACCCACTTTCTCAATTATTTTATATTTTGGAAGTTGAAATCCCTTTTTAATAAAAAATTCATTTAAATCAATAACTAATCTCTCCCTCTCTCTCACACACACACACATACACATAAATACTTTCTCTAATTACAATTATCCAACGTTTTTTTCTATCACGTAATTTTATTTTATATAAGTGTTTTATTTTTAGCTTATTGTTATTTAATAAATTATGTCAAATAGTTCTTAAAAAAGTATTCGTATAAAAGAAATTTAATAATATATTTATATTTTGACCCTAAAATAATTTAAGCACACAATTAAGGTATATATTTTTAATATATTGCACACATATAGAGCGTGCAACACTGCTAGTATATAATTTATACTATTATAAAAAGAAAGTAATTTTTATCTCATAAATGGTAGTTGTTTTTGTGATTTTACAAAACTTGACCTTCAATTTTATGTGAAATAAATAAAGATATGTAAAATTGTGGCTAAAATTGAAAATTCACATGAAATTAATTCAATTCGATGCCAAATTTTGATGTGTCAATTTTACCCTTTTAATTAGTAAATATATACAACAAAAGAAGCAAATAGAGAGGATAATATTATAATATCAAAATCCAATTTGAAAACATATTTTCTCAACCCACAACCCACTTTCTCGATTATTTTGAATTTTAAAAGTTGAAATCCATTTTTAATAAAAAAATTCATTTAAATCAATAATTAATCTCTCTCGCTCTCTCTCTCTCTCTCTCTCTCTCTCACACACACACACACACACACACAAATAATTCTCTGATTACAATTATCCAACATTTTTTTCTATCACGTAATTTTGTTTTATATAATTGTTTTATTTTTAGCTTATTATTATTTAATAAATTATGTCAAATAGTTCTTAAAAAAGTATTCTTACAAAATAAATTTAATAATATATTTATATTTTGACCCTAAAATAATTTAAGCACTAAATTAAGACATATATTTTTTATATTTTGCACACGCATAGAGTGTGCGGCACTAATAATATATAATAAGACAATAAATTAATGGATAAATGTGCTTACCCAAGGAGAAAAAGTTAATGGTTATATGATGATTTATTTCGGTATGGATGTTGCTAAGAATCACTTTTCCTATAATTTATAGACTTTATAGTGATCTAAAGATTTAACAAAGCATGGATGATATATGAAAACTTTTATTCCAATAATTTATGGAGATTTGAAGATTTTATTTTAATGTGTGTGATACTATCACGATTTTCATTTAATTCATGGGATTTGAAGATTTTATTTTAGTGTGCATGATATTATCAATTTTTTTCTTTAATTTATGGTATTTATTTTGACGTGGATGATATGTTAGATCCCTATTTTCTTATAATTTTAGATAAATTTATGCTAGCATGGAGCATTATGAACTAATTTTCTTTTTTTCTTTTATTTATGTTGACTCAAAAAATTAATTTTAACGCAAATGATATTATTAAGCATCTATTTTTCTAAATTAGGGTTGAGATTTATTTTAATGTGGATTTTGTGATGGACCTATTGTTCTTATAGGTATTGACGATTTCAAATTTGTTTTAGCATGAATGATACTATTAATCCTTTTTTTTCTATAATTTATAGTAATTTAAATTTTAATCAGTGTGCACCTAAAAGTTTGTGTTGCATGCAATAGATGATTCTTAATTTCGAAGAGAGGGTCAACTGTCAAAAAGAGTTGATTCCATACTAATCTATTATTATTATTATTATTATTATTATTATAATACAAAGCAGTTTGGCACATGGACCAGTTTATTTTAACATACATCCAAATTTACAATTGTCATTAACTAATCATAATTTACGAGATGAATTAATATTAAATGTTAAAACACATGGGTATAACTATGCACCGGGATCTGAAGTAATATGTATTTGTTATATATTATATTTTAAACCTCTTTATACATTAAATCCACAATGTAAACATATTGAAAAATTAGCTAATGAAAAAGTAGTAATTGAATCAAATTTTGGTAAATCTAATATCACAATAAGAAAAGCTATTAAATCGAATGAAATTGAAATTCCTGAACATTGGAAAATGGAAAAAGCTGCACCTGTGTTAAATCATATTCAAACAGAACCAACTGAAATTGAACAAACACCTGATGGTGATGTTTTTATTCAATTTAAAAATAATCAACCTTTAATACCTAGAATTGAATTTCGTCTAGAATCTAGTCAATCTAGATATTCTTTTATATCTCCAATAAAATATCAAGTAAAAACTCCTTCAAGATCTTCTACATCAAAACTTTCAAAATCAAAAAATGAAAATATTCAAACTCCTTTTAGATTTGAAAGATCTACAAGTTCAAATATTTATTTAAATGATCCTTTAAAACATTTAAAAGTTGATTCAAATAATTTTGTTTCAGCTATAGAAAAAGATTCTTTGAATGATGAGGATCCAACCCTAAGTGAAATGGGTTACCATGTATAAATTGTTTTTAATGAATTATAATAAAATTGATTTTAGTCCAAGATCACTGGTACGCCAAACTTGTAAAAGAGAATTTAATCTACCATAATGGGAAAATTTTATAAAAAGGTTTTTTGAAACATATGAACCATTAGAAATGAAAATAATTTCAGATGATTATTATAATTATCTTTCTGATTTAAATCAAACTTTACCTTTTGTTAAATGATTTATAACCAAATTTGTTAATTATTTGGAAAATCATATTTCTATTTTAGAAAGAAATTATGAAATTTCAAAAAATAATATTGTTACAGGCATATTTCCTCCACAAGATCCTTTTGAAATTAAAACTGATACTCAAACTAGGTCTTATAATGCTTTTGAGAAATTAATTGATCCTAAAAGTGTAAATTTTAATACTACCCACATAAATAATATAATTAAACAACAAAATTATCCTAATTTATATTTAATAATATTAGGAGAACAATTAAACATTGCTATAAATAGACTTGACCATATTTTGAATAAATCAAATCAATTAATACAGAAAGTTAATAAATTAATAATTGAAAAACAAATTCAACCCGAAGAAGTTGTAACTGCCCCAACAATTCAGCCTCCTCCTGAAATAAAAATTTTTAAATTACAATCAATGTTAGAATTTGAAAAATTATTAAATGAAAAACTTGATAATGTGAATTTACATACTTTAGATTTTGAAAACCAAATTGAAAACACATCTTCTGATTATAAACAAATTATTCAAGATGAAATAAATAAAATAAGTAAAAGGTCATATTCTTGTAAATATACTGATAAACTGAATCAAAGATTTTATTATTATTATTGTAGACGCACACCACAAGATTATTATTTGAAGAACAAGAATTTGTTAATAATACAAGTTATAGTGGTAGACAGATTTATGAATGGAATTTAGATGGTTATACCTCTAAACAAATCGCTAACATGATGCATAGGATCTTAGTGTATAGCACCATATGTAAAAACAATGGTAATAATGATAAATCAATTGCATCAATGATAATAGTTGGTTTTACTAGTCAAGTAAAAGGATGGTGGGATAATTATCCTGACCAAGATTTTAGAGAAAATATATTAAATATTGTTAAAATTGAAAATAATGAAAA
>JAOWBU010000726.1:0-25000 GCA_026212405.1 Petrea volubilis
ATTCATCAATCTAAACACAACTCAAGCTTCATTTTAGACCATGCAGCTGCATAATTTGGCATATCTTTGTGGAAAGAGAAGCATATGTTGCAATAGAATGTTAGGTTAGAAATCCAGCAAAGTCAACTCGTCTGCTAAGACCTGAACCACCATATAACAATAGACACACATGTAAAAAACAAGGAGCTTGTGGTAGCAAACAGGATGGCATAAACCCCAGGCCAAACCTTTCATGTTGAGTTCCTCACTTCATATGTAGAAGAAATACTAACCAAACAACATAAAGAGAGTTGACAGAGCCCAAGATGAATTTTACAAGATTTACATGAATATATTCTAGTAACTCTAATGGCCGTGCCGTTCTCTACCCCAATTTCCGCCATTATAGTCGTTACTGATATGGAAAATCCTGACAATTATTTGATGAGTCAAAAAAGGAAGCTAAAGATACTACCTCTATTACAAAGCATGTTGCTGCCCACTGCTTTCCCCCACCAATGTTTCTGCACAAGCATATGCACAGAATTGATATGAAAATTGGAATACAGTTTGGAAAAAGTGGCAAATAACCAATGAATATCAGAAATGGAAATAATACAACGGTACATTATCATGATTCCAAATTATTCATCAACGATGAAAATATGCAAAAAGAGAATCAGAATAATAAGAAGCAACGGGGGGATGGTTGGGGTGGGGGGGAGTTACTGAACAACATTTAAATAAGCACATTAATATTTCATTACAACGAACCAGATCAGTGTTATTACTGTACTCACAACACGACAATAATTTCAAATGCAGCAGTACTACAACTTTACTGGCCAATTAATTGATCACTTGAAAGAATGTGCAGAGAACAGAGAAAATAGGAATTCCTCAGCTTCAAAGCAAAATAAAAGCAGCGAATCGTTGAATAGAGGAGTCATTAAACATGATATATCAATATACAATATGGAACCAACAAACCTAATAGAGGCTGCACTGAGCCTCACCCATCTAAATTTGACGGGGTTTTTAGTAAATGACAAAATTTCAGCATTCTAAATTTTAACTATTAATAAGGCATAAAATGCAATGTGAGTTAGCAGCTCCACCCTCCATCAACCAATATATAAAAATAGAAAATCAAGAAGAATGAGCACAAAAGATAGAAAAAGATTATACCATGTTTTAATCCAGCTGATAGCATACGATCCATATTGTCAATGCGTCGTTGTATGGACTTTAAAACAGTATTTAATGCTCTTACCCTTTTCCTGACACCAGAAATCCTACCAGCATGCTGCATAATGAAAGGCGATGGTGCATCCTCTAGCAATTTATCAAGCTCTAAAAACATAAAGAAGTTAAAATAAATACAGACGATGCAGCTTAAAATTTTAGGGATAAAAACATTTTGCCAGCCAAACTATGGCCCGTTTTACACTTTGCCACCCAAACTATTTTTTTTACACATCACCCTTTAACCTACACGGTTTTCGTACTATACCATCTCCGTCCTATTTCCAGTCAAATTTTCACCTGAAAATAATCACATGCAATGCACATGTCTTTCCTATGGTATTTTCGTCCTTTCAATCATATTAGTTAGGGCATAAATTTGAAACACCAAATACAACCGGTGATTGAAGAGCGCATCGAGAGATATTCCCAAAATGAAATAAGGTTCAATCTGATGGCCATAATAAATAACAGTAAAGAGATATATACAGCTGAGCTAAAGGAGCTCCAGAGGAAGGGGGAATGAATCCTCCAGCAGCTCGCCGCAGTCTGAGAGAATGGTGGATGAAAGCAATGTGGAACCGCTAAATATAACACTTTCAGAAATAAATGCTGGGATTGAAGCTGCTACAGAGAAGATACTAATGGAGGAGGAGAAGTTCAAAAAGTGGAGAACAGAAAATATTCGGAGGAAGCAGAATTACATACCCTTTGTGTTCAACTTTTTGAAGATTCTGGCTAAGAAGAAGCAATTGAGACCTCCCATAGAGAAGGCCAAACAGAAAGTTGCAATCCCTATCCTCATTAACTTTCTCACCATCTCGTTTGAACACCAAATACAGCCCCAATTTCTCAGATTTCAAGTAGAATTTAGTGTCTAAAGAAAAAACCCTAACTATTTTGAACCTCTTAGAATTCGGGGCAAAACAACGGTTAAGTCAAATAATACCCTCCACGTCGATTTCACATGTTTAATCCAGCAGGAAATGTAACACCTGACTTGAAAGGACGAAAACACCCTTAGAAAAAACATTTGAAGGGCATGTGATTATTTTCAGGCTAAAAATTTGACCAGAAATAGAACAGAGATGGTATAGTACAAAAAACGTGTAGTTTAGAGGGTGATGTGTAAAGAAAAAAAAATAGTTTCAGGTGGCAAAGTGTAAAACGGCCATAGTTTGGCAGGCAAAATGTTTTTATCCTTAAATTTTATAAAGACATAAGCTATAGCTAAAAGTAGAACAATTGACCAACATTATAAACAATTTTATCCAATTAAAAGGATCACGAAAAAACTAGTAGTCACGTAAATAGTCCTTCAGTTAAAGTAAATCAGCTCTGCCAATTTCTCATAATATTACTGCCTCCTACAAGCATGTCAGTAAATAAACTTAGCAATGATAAAATTTGCACAAAGATGACATATTGCAATCCTAAGACGATGAGCTTTATCCCTGCTTAGGTAGCTGAGTAATTACAAAAATTTAAAGACAAATCATATGATCAATAAGGACGATAATTTGCGTTATCAAATATCAATAAGGAAGATATCAAGCATGTGATCAAGAAAATCATCAAACAAGTACATCAAACCAGAAAAACCCTCCAAAGATGAACAGAAATTTAAGGGAAACTTTATGTAGAATCTTTCAAATTGTGAACCCCACCCAGAGAGTGAACTCCAGTTATTTTTGCCTCTTGGTGTAAAGATACCTACCAAAACCGAACTTAACAATGCACAAATTAACAGTATTTGGGTAGAAATTATACCCAAAAGCAAAAAGGAAAAAAAAATGGAAAAGGGAAATTAGGGATATGGGAGAGTAAGAACCTACCTCCGGTGAGACGATCGAGAGAGAAGGCAAGTTGGTCTTGGCTGCGAGCGGTGGCTTCGGCTCGAGAGTCGAAATCCTTCATGACAGATGAAATCAAAGAGTGCAAACCCTCTGCCACCGACGAATTCGATCTTCTTTCAGTGATTATGTCCTCAACATTGCCGGAGATATCGCCGCCGTTAGTATTGCCGCCGGTGGAACGTTGCTGCTGATCATCCGCCATGAACGGAATTTGTCAATTCCTCACAAGTCACAAGTGAGTGAATTGGGTATGTTTGGTTCTGATCCAAAAATATTTCCCGGCCCCAAATACAACGTAATATTGTTTTCAATTCATCGATCAAAAAATATATATATAAATATATATATATATATATATATATTCTATTTTTTAAATAATTATCTTTCTTACAAACATTTATATTTTTAATTACTCTATGACTACAAAAACAATATTAAAACTTAATTTGACTAATAAGACAAAAAAAAAAGTTATATAAAAAGAAAAAACCTCCCTCAAAACGAAATCAAAGATTTAATATATTTTATTGATTTATTGATTTGAAATCTTAAAACGATGTATAATATTTTTGGAGAAAAAGGAACATTTTAAATATAATGTTTCATTTTATTTTTTCGAATGAAAAACAAAAGGTGGGGATCAAAATTAAACAGATTTTCTTCATCTCTTTCTTCACTTGCACATCCACTAATACTATGTTTGGCTTGAGAATTTTGTTAAGAACAATAAAGTACTTAAAAGAATAAAGAGAAATTAAAAAAAAAAAAAAAACTCAAAATCCTCAAAATGTTTGAATGTTGAGGAAAATGGTGAGAAAATTTATTTTTTACTTTTAGATAAATTATCTATTTTTAATTGTTGTTCTAAAAATATCTATTTTTAATTGTTGTAAACATGTAATTTCGGTGAATTGAATATGGTTTTTTAAAAATAAAAAGTAATACTATTATTAAGGATTAGAAATTTCAATTAATACAAATGAGTACATACAAGGAGAATAATTCCAATCTATAGGATGTGACATAGAATCACACTGACTAGTGATTATATAAGCAGCTTGATTTGCAAACTCTGCAATTAAATCCCTAATCCCTACTTTACTCATAAATTATACATTCTCTCCTCACAATTTAAAAGAGTTTTAATCGCCATTAATTTCTTCATTTCTTTTCTTTATTTCACTTTCTTAATTATTTTTTCTTTTTTGCGTGTATAAATATTTAAATTCAATTGAGTTGAACCAAAAAAGTAAACTCCAAACTTACTAACTTCCTCCTGCATAATTGGAGAAGCAAATATTGTACGTGGGTTAGTGTCAATGGAGTACTGGTGAATTAATTTTTTAGAAAAATCGTTTAATAATGACAAAAATCAGAAAAAAGAAAACAAAAAATATAAATCAAGACACCAAGTAGAATGAGATACCGAACACACCAAGAGACTCCAAGAGACCTGACGCAGGAGCATAAAGCATAAAAGTGTATTCTTTATTCTAACTTCAAATATTTCTTTTCATTTTGAAATTATTTTTCTTTTCTTTGTGTTTAAGTAAATGCATTTTCTTAGTGTTTAAGTAAAGGTCCTGCCTGTTGATGAGGCCTTGCATCAATGGTAAGGTTCGATTTCAATGAATGTTGGTTTTTTTTCTATTTTGATATTAACTTGTTCCTACTACATACTAGTTTGTATTTTTTTTGTTATTTTTTTAAAGAGAACAATAGCAGTTTTATTAATAAGTCAAATAGCATACATCCACGATTCCATCATTTATCAATTGCATCATCATCCTGTATTGCTAAAAAAATAAAATTAGGAGTATTAGTCCTTTACAAATATCAGAAATTAAAAACTCAAAAAAAAATTGTATCAAAAAATAACCACTAGCCTAGAATTCGAAAGAAGGGTCATCATTGTCGTATTGTGTTTCCCAATCATCACTTGACTCTGACTATAGCTCAAAGCTCCGAATTTGGAATTTGTCATCTCTACTCCATGACGCCGGCTTGCACCCGCCCAAATGAGTTCGACAAAGTGGCCAAAACAGCTTCTTGGGACATTCCTTCAGCAAGTATTCATTTGAATCTCTCTTTCGGATGACGAAAGTTCGAAGTGTGAGATGAGCTAGAATATCGGAACATATCAAGGAGATCCTTATTGATGGCACAAAGACCCAAAGGGGAACTATTGGTAACCGGGTTGGGCGTTGCGACCGGGGTCGATGCGGAATGAGATGGCACGAGAGAAGGATTGAGTGATGGACTAGGGGGGCATGCATATTTGCTAGGTTGCTCCATATTAGGTCTAAGAACAACTCCAATTTATAACAACATTTTGGGTCGCCCAAAACTATATGGCTCGAAGAGAGACCCAAAATTATCCTCGGACGCACTAGGAAATTGGAAATGTTCCTCATCTTCCAAAGAGGCATCATGTTCTCCTTTCTTGTTTTCAATATTACACTTAGCCCCCTTCTTGTGACCTTGGTGGTTTTTCAAGTTTTCAATAGCACTCTTGTTGTTCTTGCTATTTTCAAAACATTACAGCAACACCCCCTGGTAGGTTTGCAATATTACCATTACCCGTTGCATCTCTTCTATCCCTTGCGGGTTTTTAAAATTAGAGCTAACCCCCTACACTTTTTTCTCTTGGCTATCTTCCAAAATTAAAGCAACACCTCGTAGGTTGTTTCCATTGGTGTTTTCCAATATTACACAGCACCCCTTGGATGGTTTTGAGTATTACAAACAGCCCCCTAGAGAGAAAATTGATGCTGATTAGCAGCCACTTTGCAATGTTTGTTTCATCATTTCTTTTGCTTTTTGTCCACAAAGCTAGCTTTCTCAACAATCTCTTCAATGACTACCGCAATACCCACCTCAAACTCCTTATTGGGCTCATGCTAGGTTAAATAGTCCGGCAAAGTAGCAAATTTATTACCTAACGCAATACCTTGATCTTCCAAACCAAGACTCCCATCTCCATCAACCAAAACTCACTCACCCTTTCCAGTCACCTCAAAATTGTTTTTATCACCATTATCCCCATTGCCAAAATGACGAACATTTCGCATATTTTCCCCCCCATTATGTGAAGCACCATCAACAACATTATTCACAATATCACCAATCGAAGCATTGTCTAATTGGCTAACATTTTGCATATTCTTACCTCCATTGTACAAGTTAACAATATCATCATTAGTCTCAACAACACCAACACCTTCATTTTGTGCATCAAGCCCATCTAATTTCTTACTCCAAATTGCCTCAAATTTGGGTCTGCTTTTGCAAATTTTCACTGATATGACCCTTGTGAGACATAACAAGAGTTGGGATTGTGCCCAAGATGAAAACACCTATCATAATAATCCGGAATATTCTTGTACACAACCTTTTGTAGGAAAGGTTTACTCTCCTGGGCCGTCCAAATTTCAAAAAGTTGAGGCTTCAACAAGCCAATCTATTTCTTTGTTATTTGATGGTAAATGATTGTAATAGTTTGTTCTTCATAGATGTAATAGTTTGTATTAATACGGATGATGGATTGTAATAGATCATGGATGTAATAGATTGATTTCTATCAAAAAAAAAAAAAGAACGTAAAGGTTCTTTCTTAGTGTTTAAGTAAATGAGTTTGGATAAAGTGGCTGAGTTGTGGTCATATTGTTAAGTAAGAGTATTTACATCATTTTATTATTAGACAACCTAAGATTTTTCATTCCATTATATGCATCTCACCTAAGAATGTATTTTGCTATCATCTATAATATTATTCACTTTTCTAGGAGATTTTCTCTTTGAGTTTCAAAATCTTAAAAATCATAAACATACTCTTCCAATCCATACATATTTCTTGCTTAATATATTGAGCTAATAATTAACATAACATTGCTCTCTACGTTTTCTTCCTATCCTTATGAGTCTCCTGCATCAAATTGGTGTCAAGAGTAGGTTGATTCTTGTAAGATAGGAACTCATGGTTATGGTGGACTTCGAAATAGAGGGCAACGAACACAAGCTTTAGAATTAGCAAAAATGAGACATATGATTGAAGAGTTATCAAGGGTAGTTCAAACCCTTCAGTGCCTTGAGGCTGCTTGGGTAGGAGAAGTTGAGCACCAATAAGAGCCTTTAAGCATACCAGAAGGTGGCACTAAAGAAGAAGAGACTAATTTTGAAGAGAAATCCAATCCCTTTCATGCATAGGTTCTTCAAAATCAACCTAAACGAGACGGTTGATTAGAGGATCGATTAGTTAGAACTCTTGATTTAAATGGAGGTGGCATCAGGACAAAGGTTGTTGATTTCTTTAGCAAACTACATGTTGAGGATTGTTTAGATTGTGAGGCAAGCTGAGAAAATTATTTTGAATGGAAACTCATGCAAAAAGGTAGAAATGTTTTGTTTGTAAAGTTGAAGTTAAAAGGGGCTATAGTCTAGTGGAAGAGAGTTGAAAGCGAAAAAGAGTTGAAGAATAGTGCACTCAACAAGGCAAAACAAAAGTTGCTACTTGGGAACATAAGAAAGGAAAACTAGGAAAATAGTTTTTACCAGCATTTCATGCAACGGAGTTGTATGAGAGGTTTTACAATCTAAAGTGAAAGAGCATGTTTGAGGAAGAATACATAGTAGAATTCAACAAACTTCTATACATGTTGGGTTGAATGAGACTAACATACAGATGACTTTTCATTATCTTTTCGGGTTGAATAAGTCCATTAAAGATGAGATTGGTGTTGCTAATTTTTTCAATCTAGAAGATGCTTGACAATATACCCTAATGGCTGAAAAGCATTTAGCGAGGTATGGTACAAGACAACTTATTACGAGGTGTAGACCTAGGGCAATTAGTAGAGGTGTAATCGTGGTTCAAGACGCTTATAGCGAACAATTAGGATAAAGAGCTTATCATGGGAGTACTTCAAGAAACCAAGGAAGCGGTAGAATAATACTACAGAAAATGGGAAAGGAAAGGAAATTATGAGGTATGGAGTACAAAACAGCGGTGGCACAACCCATAAAGTATGGGACAATAGAAATCAAAATAGGTGTTTCAATTGTGGAGAGACAGGCCATTGATCATACTCTTGCCCACAAAGTAGAGTTTACTTGGTTTAGTTAAAAGATGGAGAGCCTATATATGATGAGTATGGTAATGAGAAACTAGAGTATGAAGATATTCTGCCTCTTCAACAAGAATCCTTAGTGGTTCGGCGTGTTATGACTAAACTAAAAGTAGAAGATTGGAGACACTATAACATTTTTCGAACTCGTGTTCTATGTGAGGAAAATTTTCATGAGGTGGTTTTAGATGGAGGAAGTAGTGAGACCATTGTTACCAAAGAAGCAGTGAAGAAACTAAAGCTCGCTATAGAAAACCACCTGAATCCATACAAGATTGCTTGGCTTCAAAAAGGAAATAAGGTACCGGTAACTTCAAGTTGCCTTGTTAAATTTACTATGGGAAGCAACATTGAGGATGAAGTTGTATGCGTTGTGGTATCCGTGGATGCTTGTCATATTTTGTTTAGAAGGCCGTGGTTGTATGACAAAGAATGGCTCAACATACAAAGCCTAATACTTATGCATTTCAAATAGGACCAAAATCTCTTACATTTTAGCCATTGAAAGATGAAGTGCTACGTAGGATGAAAATTAGTTGTACTATTATTACTCTTGCAAGCCAAAAGTTAGAGGTAGAATATGGAGAAATTGAAGATCCTATGCTTGAAGAAAACATCTCCTAACAAGACGAGCATGCCACCACTGAGACCCAACTTCCCAAGGCCTCTAACCAGACTGAGACAGGGAGTTGTGCAAGGGCCCGCATCCATAATTCTCCAACTCTGGATGCTCCAAAACATAACACTCCACAAGGCCCCTCAAATGAAACTCTTCTAGAGCCTTGTGATCCTGCCAAGGAGCTGGCCTCCTCTCCTTGCGATAAGGCTCCTCCTGCGCCCCCAAGGTCAGAGCCCAATCACATCACACAAGAAGGGCACACTTATGCAACTCCCTAGACCACTAGGAGGTTGATGCTTGGGGTGACCATCCGCGAGGGCGAGACTAATTCCTCTTAAGAAATGGATGGTAAGGATGAGCCTGGCTAAAAGGGAAAGGAGCAGAAGGTTAACTCCAAGGGTGAAAGAAAAGATAAAGCCCCCCTCCCCCAAAGCCTAAGGATGACTCAGATAAGGAAGCTCAAATCCTCGATTTGGATTATGCTAGCACCAATCAAAATTTCAGTTTCAGGGGCTACAGTCAAAACTTTGAGATCCTTGATGACAGTGACCATTGCACTCATACCTCTATGAATGTGGACTTTGTCCGCGAGCTCTAACTTAAAGAGGAGTAGTGCCATCTGATCAAGTGCAATCTGTTTAGGCTGGAAGGCACTTACGTTGACGCTTTGATTGGGGTAAATTTCCTTAGTTTTATTCCTCATGACTTTGGATATTACGTACTTAGCGATTTGTCCCTACTACGTTTAGGTCGCTCTCCCCATCATCAAGAAAGTCCTATGATAGGCTCACATCTTCTGCCATAGGAAAGCCAAGTAGAAAAGATTGTGCCTCAAGGAGAAGGAGAAAGTGGCACCCTCAGATGTAAGCAAGCACCTCACAATGGTTAAGGCCCTTGCAACTCAACGGGCATTCCTTTATTATTCTTTGAAGAAGGAGCTCAAAAGAACAAGATGCTCTTCAATTCCGCCCAATCTCGAGTTACTAAGCTCAAGGAATGTTGCATTGATCTCAAGGCTGAGGCTGCCAAGCTCTTTGTGGATCAAGAATACCTCCGAGACCTGTGTGAGAAAAATAAGCAAGAGAGGGACTTTGCCAAGGATAGGATGGAAGTCCCTCGTGAGGACCTCGAGCAGGCGAGAGCTACAACCCAACAACATTACAACCTCGACTTGGCCTAGAGCACCCTGAGTAAGGTTTGCTTTATCGAATCCAAAGAGTAGTGAAGGTGTCTTCAAGCATTCCTATAAGAGCCCAATCTTTGTGTACTTCTATGTTTATTTGAGTTTCAAGGACTCTTTCAATGTTGTTGACTTGGTTCTCGGCTAGTTAGAGGGTTGTGGCGGCCTTGACGAGGACTTTGATAGGGACTCGGTGGGCCTCAATCCAATTTCTTAGCGTCCGACAGGCAAAGATTACTAGATCAAGCGCCACAAATTTAGCTTTGTTCTGCACCATCTCTAAATACCTTTCCATCTAGTCAGGAGGAATGCACTAACGAGGACGAGGACGAGGAAGTCCCTTATGCAGGACCAGTCGCTCTCGATAGCGAGACTCGGCCACAGAAGCTGATCAGGCAGAGCTAGAGGGTCCGAGAGTGGCAGACGAGAGAAATTAGTAGCAGGAGCACAACGAGGACAATGAGGAGCTTATTGAGCTCAGTGATGATAAGCTTGTAAGGACCTAAACTTCCCCATCTTGTAATCTCCCCTTTTCGTACTCAACCTCTTTTTTTTTCTTATCAATTAGCTCTCTTTTATATTTTGAGTCTTTTGTGTTTTCTAGCAAGTTGTGAAACTTTGAGTTAGTGCTTCTCGAATATGATTTGTTACTTTTGATCAAATGTGATTGCTTAAGTAACCCAGATTGACTGAGTACTAAGTGTTCATTCTTTAAAGATACAAAAGAAATTAAAATGACTTGAAAGTAATTGGAGCGAGGTAAACTTTTGAATAGAAATTTTCATTAGTAACTACTTTTACTTTTGAAAGACAATGTATGAGGGGCTTCTTGCCGCCCCCCCGCCCCCCCCCCCCAAAATAAAGCATTCATTAAGTTCCGTCCTCTAGATTTCCTTATTTAACTACTCAGTGAAATGTGCACCTCGGGTAGTATGGCACAAAATTTTTGCTAGAATCACTACTTCCAAACCATAGAATTAAGGCATAAGAGGAATCCACTATTGCTACTCAAGGGGTCATCCTGTACGTCCATAGCACTCTTGACAATTCATCAACCTAGTCTCATTTTAATGCCTAGAGGGACATCTTCAAGTTTTGTAAGATGATTCTATTTACCACTTCTACCTACCCATTGGCCTAAGAGTTTCCCATAAGGAAAACCATTACATCATGTCGTGTTCCCGGCACCATTTCATGGTATGCTTGCTTTGGAATTGAGTACCATTATCAAAAATCAGGACTTAAAGGACACGAAATCGATAGATGGCAATCTGCCAATTAAACGATCAAATCGAGGCATCCATGATCTTAGGAATGGCCTCGATCTTGATCCATTTGGTAAATTCAACAAATCGCAAGCTTTCCTTGTCCTTTGGCCAATAGAAAAGGCCGGCCCGCCTCAATCCCCCATTAATCAAAGGGCTATGAAATTTTGATATTTATCATTTTGGCCACCAACTTTTGTGGTAAGTTTGCGTGGAACTGGCAATTGGGGGAACCTCACCCATATTCACATGAATCCTTCACTAGTGTTGGCCAATAAAAATTGCTTCTGATTACCTTCATGGCCAAATATCAACCTCGTAAATATCTCCTGCAATACTTCTCGAGCTGGGCTGCGGGTGAGACACCTCATGGGCTAACTATAGAAGGATTTTTCGATCAATCTTCCTTCCTCATCAAGGGCATATCTCATGCACTACCTCCTTAGCCTTTTTTTCTTAACTGGGTTTGAGCCCCTACTCCCCCTTTAGAAATGCCAAAATCTCATCATGCCAATTGGATTCATGCTATTCAATGGGAAGGATGTGGTTTACCTCTCTAGAAATTAACAGCTATCTGCCATATTAAACATCACAATTTGTTCTCCAATCTATTTTAATAAGCTCGTGAATTTTGAAAGCATGTTTATTTGCTCATTTTCTTTTCTCGAAACTTGTTCAAGGACAATCGTTTTAAACTTGGATCTTAGAGAATTAACATGTCCAAGATACCTAATCATGGTGGCCTCTCAAGCTTCATATGTTCTTGCAATTTAACTTGTGATGAGTTGGGAGTCAGTAACTGCACGCAAATATTGAACCCCTTCTCAGAAGGCTAACTCTATGCCAACAATTAATGCCTTATACTTTGCCTCGTTGTTGGAAACAATAAATTTTAGGTGTATGTCGAATTCGACTTCCGCTCCGTTAGGGCTTAGTAATGAAATTCTTGCACCCCCTTGAGAAGTGTTTGAGCCATCGACGTGCAAGATCCATGGGGTAGAGGTATGTGGGTCTTCTTCTAGTAGCCTTATTCTTTCGAGGAGGAAATCCGCCAAGGCTTGCTCTTAGATAGTTATTTGTGACTGATAGGATATGTCAAATTCTCCAAACTCAATTGCCCATTTAATGAGATGTCCATAAGTGTCTAGATTCGAGAGGACCTACCTCAGGGGCTGGTCCATGAGCATTACTATTGCGTAGGGCTAGGTTGCAGCTTCCTTGCAGAATGAACAAATAGCAAGGCAAACTTTTCTATCTCAATGTAATTCTTTTTAGCCCCTTGTGAAAGCTTGCTCAGATAATAAATCGGGTGATGCTTCCTTTCACGAATGGCTACTATCACAAAACTGATAGCCTTGGAAAACTCCGCCAAATATAGATATAAGGTCTCCCAATGGATAGGCTTACCTAGCAGTGGAGCTTTGAGAGATACTCATTTAGCTCATGCAGTGCTTTCTCACACTTAGGAGTCCATTCAAACTTTGAAACATTTCCCAAAATTTTACGAAAATGCATATTTCTATCAGCTAACTGTGAAATAAAGCTACTCAAAGACACAATTTGGATGTCTTTAATAGGCTTCGGGGTCCCTATACTCTGCACGTCATTGATTTTATCCAAATTAACCTTGGATCCCCATTAGCTAACCATGTAACCCAAGAACTTGTCGTGCATTTTGAGGAATGCAACTTTAAACCAAATTTTCTTAGTGCCTCGACAACTCCCTTCGGGTGCTCCAAATGGCCTTTCTCTTCAACATTCTTGACGATCATGTTGTCAACATACACTTTCAGTGTTTTACCAATCAAATCATTGAAAATGAGGTTCAATAACCTCTAATAAGTTGCTCCAACATTTTTCAAGCCGAAGGGCATCACCAAAAAGTAGTAAACCCCATGTCTACCATGAACAATGTCTTCACTCGGTCTTCTAGGGACATAAATATGTGGTAATACCCCTAAAATATGTCCATCATACTCATGATCTTGCAACCAGCACTCGAATCTACCCAATAGATCAATTCAACGGAGCAGATAAGAGGTTTTTGGGTGGGCTTTGTTGAGATTTGCAGGAAAAACGAATATGTAAATCTACGTGAGTACGCAAAATATTTTGCGAACTTATGCAAAATCCGCGACAGCAATTAAAAGCTTTCCTTATCTGATTAGGACTCTGATTTGGAAAGATTTTCTAGGTGAATTCTTGCCCCTTATTAGTCTAAATACACGCACAAACAAAGGAACACTTTTTTAGCTAGGTTTTAGAGTTTATAGCAATTCTTTTTCAACTTTTTATCTAGTTTTGGGATTTCTTGGAAAAAGGAAGATTGGACACGGAGGATTGAAGAGGATCGAAGGCGAAGTCAAGAACAACGATAGGAGGGAAGTTCATCTTTGGATTCTCCACTCACTAGTTCGATTTCTCTCCCTTCTATGTATTCTTTTTCGTACTTCGTATTTGTTTTCTACAATCCATCGTGAACTAGATTAATTATCAAGTGTAAGAGATGGTATAATTTTTCCTTTTTCCTATTCTATGAGAATTCTATGGATGTGAATGATTTTATGTGTTTCATGTGTGAATTTGGTTTAATGATCATAATGCGTGATTAGGGCTTGATCACCCCTAGTTATTGAATTCGACAATCGTTGATGAGGTCAAGAGACGATTCGCGATTGTTGCTCTAATTAAACTAAATCAATCGATATTAAATTGAATGAGAATGAGTTTAATATTAGTTGAGCCCTAAGGCGGTGTTTTAGGCCTATAAAGGATTGTATGAGATGATTTTATAATGCTCGAGAGAGATTATGGATACTTTAGTTCCTGGCTTTACACAACCACGAAACCCTTTAGTCTAGGGATTGGATTGGAATAAGAATTGGATTAATGAGCCTACCTTGCACTTGAATTTCACCGTATTGGACATTGGCTTGATTTTTTGAATTTGTTAGAGTTAATTTATGTGTTTGGTGCTTGATTTAGTTTAGTTTTAAGTTAGAAAACAAACTACTCCATATCGATCAATTTAGCTAAATAGTGCAAGTCACTTTCACGAGCTAAATCACAATCTTTGTAATATTCGAACTCTACTCATCTTATATTACTTATACGACTGCGTGCACTTGTGCAACCCAACATTGTCCTACCCCTTGGGAATGACGACAACGTTGCATAGCTACTCTGAAAACTAGATAAGAACGGTGTACCCAGGCTCAAGCAACTTGTTAACTTCTTTCTCAATGATCTTGTTCCTTTCGAGCCCAAAAACCCTCTTCTTTTGTTTGACACGCTTAATTGTTTAGTCCATGTTGAGCATGTGCATGACTACCTTGGGACTAATACCTCAAAAGTTTAAGGCTTTCCATCAAAGACATCCTTGTTTTCTCTTAGAAATTGAATTAGCATAACCTCATTGCATTTATTGAGGTGAGACCCAATCCTTTTGGTGGCGTTCTCGGGATCACCTGGTTTAGCTTGATAATTTTTGAACTCTTTCATGGGCTCGGCTTTGGTCTCTTCGACCTTTCTCTTTTTCAAGGACGTGCCTTTAGGTTTGTCCGAGTCATCATCGGAGTCTACTTCAGGCAAGTTCTTGCATTTTTTTGATCTTGGCTTCATGACTAGGGAGACGACATAACAGGTCCAAGCATCAAGTACATCGCAGGGAACTTATCCTATCCCCGCTTCCATAGGGAACTTCATTTTCAAATGATACTACTAGAAAAAAATGATTTTAGCCACGGAAGAAATCCGTGGCTAATAAAGACAGAGTAGACACAAATTAGACACGGACGATGCAAAAGCTACAAGAAAATTTTAGCCATGGATTAGCCACGGCCTGTCCGTGGCTAATTTCTCCACGAATTTTTCCGTGACTAATCTGTGGCTAAAATCTAGTATGTTTTATTTTACTATTTTTTTAATATAAAATTTAGTCACAGATTATCCATGGCCAGGCCGTGGCTAATAATTTTTTTATTTAATTATTTTATTTGTGCTCGATTTAATATGTTCTTTGAAGAGAAATGTGTTAATCTATTTTCTTAAGTGTTGTATTATATGTAACAAATAATAACCCTCATTTAATTTTCTTATTATCTGTTAAATAAATCATTTAATTAAATTGATATATAATTGATCAATGTTAACGATTGTGTGCTGATCAATATATATCAATTCAAATGACGAATGATCATTTCAATTATTTGATGATATTATAATGTTCTATTGATCGAGTTAATATACAACTTAAGTTTCATAATTATTATAATATCACAATATGTTAGATTATGTATATTACATATATAAGTGTATATATATAAGTATGCGAGTTTCATTTCATCATTTATGGTCACTTGTTCATATGTACGAGTTAATTATCTAATTTTAAAAGCTTATAATTCATAAATTGTCATAACTTATATTATAGTTTTATCAATAATTCAACAACGTATAATTATTATTAATAATTTACAATATTTCAATGTAAAATTACCAAGCTAATAAGGCTACCAATAGACCGTGGCTAAACTGTGGTCAGAGTGTTTGGCCACGGGTTGGCCATGGGCAATGGTTAATCAAACTCTTAACCTCTTGATTAAAATTAGAGTATCAAACCACTACACTATTTTAATTTTTTGATGAAGAATTAGTTTTTGCTATACTTAACTAATATAAATTATGCGAAATACTAAATATAAATTATCTAAATAAATTTTTGTGATAATTTTTATTTTTGCTATTAATATATTAAATATTTGTTATAATTAATAACTTACTCGTTCAATCACTAATTAATTTATTGATTATTTGCTAAGAAAAACCAAAGATTAGTTAAAAAATAATAATAAAGGACTGAACCATGACATATATAATATAATATATATTGAATTTTCAAAATATTTGAAGGCAACAACTCGAATAAGATTTCCTATTTTAGATTGTATTTTATCTTTATTTTCATAATGTACAGTTATGCTATAGAACAATGTGTTTAAAATTATTTTCTTAATTATACACTTGATTTTGTATATTCATGCAATGAAGTTAAAAAGTGGAAGACTTATTTGGATTATAAGATTAAATGTGGCTACAACCCTTCCGATTATCAAAATAAATGATTTCATTAAATTATGAAAGTTATCCCACAATATAAAGTTAGAGCTATACTTGAATACATTTATGAACAAAAAATAATAAATAAATAAAGGGAGTTTGATTTAACTAGTCAAAAAATATTTCTCAACTCAAGATGTTGTATACAAAAATTAATTTAAATAACTAATTCAATAAAATAATTTCAAATATTTAATTTATGCATTTAAATTGATATAGGATTATTATTCGTTTTACTCAATAGGAAAATAAATTTAGTATTTGAAATTGTTGAAATAAATATTGTACCTAAATATTTGAAATAAAAATTAGCAATTGGTTAATAATTCAAAAATTATTGAAACTAATAAAATATAAAAATAGATAAAATTAATGAAATTTATTTAAATAATTTACATTTAAAATATAATATAGACATATGTTAATTATAAAGCAAATCATTTCACAACCAAAAATGTCGAGTGGCTTAGTGGTTTGATGCAACAATTTCAACCATGGTGGGGTAGGGTTTAGTTATTTATTTATTTATGTATTTTACGAATGGCCATTATCCACGGACTAGTCGTAGCTAATCCCTTGCAAATTTAGCCACGACCAGGTCGTGTCTAATCCGTGGCCATTAGCCACGGCCTGGCATTTTCAAGATTAAGTGGCCAAATGTAGCTACAGTCAGGCCATGGCTTATCTGTGGCTAAGGAAGGCCATGGCTAAAAGACCACGGCTAATTTATCCACGAATTTTATCCATGGCTAATCTGTGGCTATTTTATTTAGCTACGGATTTTTTTCTAAATCCGTGGCTAAAACTGCTTTTACTAGTCGTGGACGCAACTACTTAGAGAGCATTCAAAGCGGGCCATCCAAGGATCAAATTGTAGGCAAAGGGGCATCAACCACCAAATAGTTTACCATGAAGGTCCGTCTTATGGGTTCCTTCCCCAATGAGGTGGGTGACTTGATCTAACCTAGAGGAGTGATTTGTGAGCCCCCAAGCCTACAAGGGGGGTCTGACTGGCTCAAGGTCCACCTTGCCCATATCTATCTTCTGCAGTCTAGAATAAAAAAGGACACTAGTAGAGCACCATAGCCTATCAGTGTCTTGGTAATAGAAAAATTGGCTACGTCAACAGTAACCACCATCGGATATTTGGTTGCTCCACCAACCCCTTAAAGTTCTTGATTGGGACTCGATCACTGACAGAAAATTTGGTTATATTGTCCCAAATCACGTTAACATGCTTTGTTGTCCCCATGTCTTCCTGTGCATATCTATCGGAATTGAGCTTTCTCTTAACTCTCTTCCTCAAGGACTTAGTGTCTCCCCCAGCTGGTCCTCTGGCTATCATGTGTATCGCTCATCGAGTGGGCTAATTATTATTCGATGGTCACTTATTAGCCCTCTTCGAGAAGTACTTTCCTTTAGGAGGCTCCGATGCCCTATGGGAGCAAGATCGCTTCCTATGAATCAATGAGGAGTGCAAGTCATAATACTCAAGCTTCTTGACAAATTCTTTTAGCTTCCCCCTCTGATGAGATTGCCATCCACAAAGGCATATATTTCTATCGGGGTTTTCGTTAGGGTTATATAACCCTTGAACTTTCTAGAGGGAGGCTTCTTCTTCTCTAGTCCGCCGCACTCGTATCCTGCCTGGTTAGAGACGGCGCCTTGTTAGATGGCCCAACTCATTAGTAACAGGTGGTGGGGGAACAAATGGTGTCGCATTCCTCTCTCGAGCTATCACATTTATGTATTCCTAGGCCCCTCCTTGGGAAACTTTTGGGGGGTCACAGTTATCGTGGACTAAACGAACTTTAAAGGCATTGATTCTCCTAGTGTTCACCATGTCTACACCTTCAGACATGAGGCCCTTCCTCTAGTGCTAACATGATGCATTTTAGAAATGGTCAACCATGGTCGAAGGCTTCTTGATCAAGATCTTTGCTAGTGATCCTCCTAGACAAAGGGAGTGAGCGCATGTGAGACTAGCTGAATTTACCCCAGGGTAGGCTTTCCAATGCTCAAGTTAATGTTTAGGGATTTTTCAGTGAAGGGAATGTGATGAATAATATTGTGATGGAAGCTAAATTTGTATTACCTGCCAATTAAAAGTGGAGATCCTATTTATATGTAATGAACATGATTTGACATGTTTAATTGGGGTTAGTCCACTGAATGATAGTTAAAGTACAACATGGCATGTCAGCGTGTGCCTTTTGTCTTGAGGGATAATCCCTTGCATGAGTTGGCCATACTTTGCATTAAATACGATTGAACTTGGCATTAGGTACACATTCCATGCATTAAATGCTAAAGATATGATTTATGAGAGGGCATTAATTGCTTCTGGGACTCACACGACTCTGTAGCGCATCTTGGTGGCAGTTGGTGGCTTGCAAACATACCTGCTTGTCAAGGGGTCAATGGCGGTCTCCTTGAGAATTGGTGGACGCTTTAGGGTTCCAAGCCTAAGGGACCTTGCGACTGTCGTCCCTCGGATCAGGTCTTATTCATAGGGAACCCTCAAGACTTGGGACCTCGTATAGGTTTGTTCCTTTATTGGTAGTCCCTCAAATGAACTATTTGAGATATCCTAGGGCACTCTCATCAAGGTATATCCTCGAACTTGGTTATGATGGCATCCCTTTGGTCTTCGAGGCGATCCTCCTTCGCTACTGCAGTCGAGGGACAAAGGCTAGCCTCTTCAAGGGAATCACTTAGAGGGTATACTATTTATTCAAGTGTCAAGGCATTGATACGCCTTGCCTTAGAACATTTTTCGAGAGCGCTTGGACATAACGTGTCCGTTCAGCCGCTCAGTAACTAATAGCGTGTCTTGCCCTAGTGCGGACATGCCACATGACACATAAAGATTTAAATACACATATAAGTTGCTTTTCAAACATTAATTATTTATTGGATATAATTAATGGATACAACTAAATTACAAATAATTGAATATATAAAAAATTATGTATTTAGAGCGGATATTAAATGGATCGAATATATATCTAATTACCATATATGTAGTCATTTGTAAATAGAATATCTATAATCAAGTACGAATAATATCCGCCTAAACAAATATGAATATTTTGCCCTGTAAACGAATAAATGTGCGAACAACAATCGATTGTTCGATTGTTCGATTGTTCATTGACAACCTTGCACATGACCCTTAAAATGGTGGCACAAATTTCATTCATTGCAATTTTTGCCACAAATTATAGGTTAATTGCATTTTGGATCAAATTACTCAAAATATCTAAAAGCACGCCCACATATCCTATATATATACACACACGAATATAGATCCCTTAAAATGAATCTTTATTTTGCAAGTGTACATCAATTCAAATTCAAATAATACCCAAAATGTCAAATAACTATTTTTTTTTAATGGATTACCCTTCTAGCTTCTTATATTGAAAAACATAATGAATTGATTTGTAATTTTTCAACATAATGAAAACCTAACTTTTTATATTCTCATACCTTGGGGGTTGTAATTTTTCAAAAGTAGTGGGTTGATCTGTAATTAAACCAAATATGAGAGGATCAATCTATAATTCTCCCTATAATTTTATATGTTCTTTAAATTGATTTTTATTAATAAAATCTTAATAAGTCATTTGAGAAAAATATTTTTTATTTTAAAAGTATAAATTGCCAAAGATGGTTTCTTAAATTTATTGCATATAACTTTAGTTGAGATCATGTTGATTTTAATATACCAAAATTAATAGAGAAAGATTTTAAATTTGTTTTACTTAGTTCACTCAATTAATAAAATTATATAAATAGACATGCGTAGTGTCACTTCGTATTTTGGCGCCATTGTTCTTTTTCGAAGTCAATAAGTCTCATCATCTGTGGAGTTTTGTGCGGGGCCAACTTTGAAAAACTCCAAGTAACTCATTTATGATGGAGAAAAGTGAGGTTAAGGTGTCCACAAGCCTCATCGACTCTAGAATTTCGTGTGGAGCAACTTCGGAAACCTTTTAAGTAATTCATTTGCGATCAAGTGAAGTGTTCGTCCGGTCTACAAAGATGTGGACCGAGCGCCAGTTGATACAAAGTGCACCTCTTGACCAGCTGCATGTCGCAATTTTGGGTGTTTGACATTAACATTCAACCGTGTCAACTTGACAAGACTGACCTGACACCAAACTCATCCAATTAAGTGTTGTCACGTGAATCAGCATGTTTATCCTGTATCAAGTGTGTGTTAACAATATGTTTGTTTTGTTTTAATGGAATTTTATTCAGTAGAAATTAGCAATATCCGTTACATTTTTGTACAGAAGCACATTTCATTCTTGATATTATTAAGTATCATGTAACAGTAGAAATATCACAATTAACAATGAGAAGACGAGGAACCTGTTGGGTCATGACTAATTGCATCCTCATTTCATATGTTTGTCCATTGTTTTTCAAGGGATTTTTTGTTTTTCCAAAAAAAAAAAAAACCTACGTCCTGTCCATCATTCTCAATTCAACTATTTTGGAAAATATTTTTGAAAAACACCTCATTTTCAATACCGATACAAAGGTGTTTTCAAAATAGTTGTGTTTTCTCGACTTAAGTGAAAGAAAGAGTACAATTCATTGTACACTTAGACTTACCATAGCTAAAGTCTAGGAAAATAAAGAAAAAATAAATACAAGAAACCAGTATACAAAATAACAAAATATTGTTTTATTTAAAATTTTTAAATAAAAATATTTTAGCACAAGATTTTTATCAGTAACTCAAAATTTAAACTTTTACAAATTAATAAAATTTTATCAGTAGATAATATTAATTAAGAAAATTTAAGATTACATAATTAATATATAGTTAGTTCACTCTTAGTCCAAACTTTTATTTTTTTAATTAAAATTTACGAAAAAAAACTTATTTTGTTATTTCATTTAAAGACTTATAAAAGTAAAATGAACAATATATAACAGCTTGCAATGTTTCAAATTAATATAATTCATTTAGCTAAAAAAATTATAAATAATCAAAATAAATTTGAAATATGTAATTCATATATAATTAGCTAAGTTCAATTATAAATTCTAAAAACATTTTTTCTTAATTATAAAAACTACCCCTCTATATGTATGACTTTTTGTGTTATTTATATTTTAAAATAATTTCATCCGCATCCATTCTTTAAGTATTAATGTCATGATTATTTCTCAAAACAACCACTAAAACAACTTTCTGCATTTTTAGAAACTTATAAATGCATTTTACAGAACTGTTCTACAAAATTGTTTTCCATTTCAATCAGAACAAAAACAACTCAAACGCCCTATTTCAAAAAATTTCTTGACTAAGATCCTTTTACAGTTTAGATAGCTATAGAAGAAGAGGTTAGCACTTAACTATGACATGTATGTGAAACTGTGAACTAAGTATGCAGGATCCACCTGATGCTCCAATGAAGATCTGCTGTCCAAATTATGGTATGTTATGCGACAATCCCAGCCTAGGAAGCCATTGGGGTTCTGCTACAAGAACTATCATCAGTGTTAAGTAAAGTCATTATATGCATAGCTTCAATTCAAACAATCAATTTCCACAAACTTCTTTTGGGATAGTCGCCATCTAGCCCAATCGAAGCTGATTCGATGCACTGTAGAGGACCGTGAAAGCTAAAAGCATGTATTTGTGAGAGAAAAAATAAAAACAATCCTAAGAAGACAACAATTCCTTCATGCATTCACTGAATTTGTGAACAGAACGTCAATCCGTTTACTTGTTTCCAAAAAAAAAAACAGTAAATAAATAAAAAACAAAAACACGAAAAATGAAAGTAAGCATATGGCTATCGCATTATGTCTTAGATTATGCAGAGAACTTAAGTGAAAATCAAGTAATAGAAATTCTTTAAAAGAACCTGAAAAAAGACAAAAAGAAAAAAAAAAAAAAAAAAAGAAACTCAAAAGAAAAGCAGCAAGTTTTATGTTTGAAACTAAGGGGAATAAAAGAACCACTCTCATGATATTCCCAGAGATGTACTTTGTCGAGGTCAACTCCTATACTGTTCTTTTCTCTGCTCCCGGAGTTGACAAATTAAGTCTTCAAGTCATCAAACCTATTCACACTGAGAGTATCATTCCTGTAATCTTGATAAGGTTTTTACATGTACGAATCTCACTCCTTCTAGACTCTACTTTCTATTGGATCTCATTCTCATATAGATATCCAAAGTTTTCTACCCTAGTAAGCAGCTATCCCCTCGAGTAAGCTGGATCTCCTCAAAATTCCGAAAACTTCATTTATCCCCCTCTTTTTACTTTTATAAGTTTACATGTGCCTCAAAGAAACAACTACTCTAATCCACTTGTCTTTTACCGAAAATGCTCCTCTACCTCCAAGTGTTGACTCAACTGTCTTAAGCTTTTCGAAGGACGAAATTTATTTTTGAGAAGCCTTGAAAAACAAATACAAGTACTCACAGAAATTTTTGACACGGGCTCATGTAGGAAATTATTAAACAGTAGATACAAGATAATGGTAGCAAGCCCTTACTCTCTGGCAATGAAGCAGATAAGAATATGAAATGAAGGGACTTTCATTCAGCTAATCGTGGGCTAATGTTGATTGGGAGGCTTAATAATAAGCACGTTCTAAAGACAGCTTAATATGGCATGAAATATCAATGTGACACTGCACTGAAGCAGGAAAATAACAGCATCACATGAAGAGATTTTGACAGATTATACCTATACATCTATCAAAACAATATCATCATCCTTGTATTGAAGCTAACCTGTACCAATGGTATGTTAGACGTTGTACTCATGCATACGCATCCATTTTGTAGAAGACCACTTGTTCCCTCTGATAACAGGGCAGCCACCTAAAGAAGACCATAAGCATATTGGCCTGATCAGTGAATTGTAGAACAGAAAACAGACTGTACAACCAAAGCAAAGACGCAATATTTATATATGCCGCAACAGCAATAAGACAACTGCCTGAGGATGCATCTGCAAGGTTTACCATTGAAATCAGTAGACATGAATAATAACTACTCAGAACCACAACTAACCATGCAAGCTTGATGGGTCTGGAGTTGCATCAGGGTTCATGCTCCAGAAAAGTAGTGCATCACCCATTTTTGGTTTCACCGAAAGTCCTCCTTTTCCGCATTCAGATAGGTCATTCCACCAAGGCACGGCACTAAAATTTCCTTTTGCTTCGGGGAATACGGTCTCACCCCCTTCTTCAACATCCGATCTGTAATGAGTATCAGAAACACAGAACAGAAGAAAGCATGCATAGTAGACAGGCATATCGAAATGGATAATATCACCTACAAGTACATGAGAAGGGTAGCAATGCGTTGACCACCATTCCGAGTATTGAATTCATCCATAAAATAGTCAAAGTGAGGCTCGTACTTTTGACCTACTTCATAATGTAGCACTTGTAGGCCTTCACCATGCTCTGTTGATCACACATGAAGTCCAAAAGTGAAAAACAGTACTTGACATGTCGGACTTTGGCATCATTGAAGAGTATATTTGCGCAGGAAAGAATGAGAGGCCAATCTTAGAGAAGAAGAACAAAGCAATGAATCAAGGGGAACTCATTATTCCAAGTAACATAAGAACTTTTCTTCAGGGGCAATGGCCCACCAGAAACTACAGAAGCTTTGTGCTCTACACACAGAAAATTGCAGGTAAATATTTGGTGAAGTAATATAATTCTGGATGAATTTCAGTCAGAACCATTAAAGTTTGGCCTACAAATAACCACCTCTTGGTTCTAAAATTATCAAAAATCCCCTTATGGTACTGCGTCATTCATTGTGATACTAACAAAGATGAGAAAATTACTTAAATGCTCATAGTTATGTATTATATAATCAAAAAAAAAAAAAGACAAGAAAAAAAATAAAAAAGCAAAGCATTTAAACGACAGCGGCAGCAGGGGTCAGGCTTGTGCTAATGGCACTGGTACTGGTTTTGAGGAAGAAGATGCTGGCTTTTACCTTTTACCTTTTTCATTTTAATTTTGTATTATTTGTACTTGTTAATTTAATTAACTTGTTAGTTCACGTAAAAATCAAGATTCGGTTAATTTATTAATTTATGTTGCAAATCAAGAGTTTTTATATTTTATAGAGCCAAGATTTTATAGCTAATAATTGAAAAAGAAATTATCTGTAACATGACTAATACTTATATTCAAGTAATTTAAAAACAAATTATTAAGTAAATAATTATTGTTTAATTTTTATAAATGAAATAAAGAATTTTATATTGCTAACAATATTATTTGTTACTAATTAAAGAAAAGATATTATTATATAATTGTAAAAAAGGGCTATTTCCAGATTTTTCAGAAGCCTACAGTTCCCCTTATCGGATCACAATCTTCCACTCAAGCCCAGTGTGCAATTGGGTCATAGAAAAATAATCAATGATGGTCAAAATTGGTCAAAAGGGTATTTTAGCTAAACTACAACAATTGTTTTGTAACGTGGCCATTAAAATAAAAAACCTAACGAAAGTTTACGGAGTCTAGACTGTTACAAGGTCACATACATCATTATTTCTGGTATTTTTGAAACAAGGGCAGGTTAATAGTAATTAGATCAAATCTCAGTGAT